>CM056379.1:86110542-86113042 GCA_029718625.1 Synaphobranchus kaupii
TTTGTTTCAATTTGATATTAAAATGACTGATTCGATTAGTGAATGATGTTATTTTTATTTGCTTAATTAATTCCCTTATACAAGCCCATTGAGCATTTGTGCCCATGATTTGAAATTTTGATGTCCTTTTCACATAGGCCAAAAAAAATATATAAACTTTAATCAGCCAGTAAGAAAACCAGCCTCCTGGTATAACTGCTAAAGTGAAAGTGTACCTTTTTAGCAGTTGTAGTGGATAGCAATTCTGTCGCCACCAAAGCAAAGGTCAATGTTAAATAAATTAATTGACCTTTGCATTTCGCTCATATTTATTGATACTTTTCTCATTCGGATTAGTAATTAAACAAAAATATAAGTAAATGACAAAATATCAATAAATTATGCGCAAAATGTAACTTCACTTTGTGTCGAACACCTCGGGCCCTATCTACCACCCGGCGCAAACGCAAACGCAAGTGTCTTTGCTTATCTTACACCCGGCGCTAGGTCCATAATAACGCCTAACGCTTACGCCTGCAAACTAGCATGTTTGACGGCGTAACTCTTGCGCCATCATTAGTGAACTGGGCGTGTTGGTCTTAAGATGAGGAGTGGCCAGGATTCTTTTTGGCGTATTGCTATCTTGAGCCAGCAGAAAGCGCTTGCGCTAGAACCACCACAAACCTGGTCTAAAGTCATGTCGCAGTTGTTTACATGCTATTTTAACGGCGCATATAAGTGCGTCTACATAGGCGTGTGCACAACGCGCATACCCTCCTGTCTGTTACACACAGGGCGCGTGCACAGCATGACTAAAATATCTAGATCACAATGTGAAAATATTATTATTGTGTAGGCTATATCAAAAATGCATAATAATAAAGGTTCCATAGGTCCACATACCTTTCCCTCAGCGAAGGGAAACAATGCCACATTACATTGCTCTCAGCCCACTCCATCAACATCCAGGCGATGTGCGATGGTACGGGACAATGGCTATCCATTAAAAGGAGCTGATAACACCTATAGCTATCAAGCCTAATGCGCGAATTGTCTTTGCACCTAATGCGTGAATTGTCATTCAATGGAAAACTCGCGCACGGCAATAGACGGACATTTAAGTCTGAAATGCGCTTCAGATGTCATTACAATACAGCTCTGTTTATCTATGAATACAGCCTGTAAGTAAATAGAATGGTTTGTGACTGAAAAAAGTTCAAAACCTTGTCCAGTGAATATTGCATTTATTGTTTTTCAAATAGCCTAGGCTACAGCGAATTCGCTGTGCATAAGGTTTTTTTCGATAGCCTATGGTTAAAAAACGGAGATGTCACCATGTTAACTAAATTGTAACCTTAGCTATTCTTCGTCCTTCATATTTTTTTTAATTACAGTGACCAGGTTTTCCATACTCTCACCGTTTAAAACCCAGCTGATTTCACCCGTTATTCCTTAACTGAACAAAACGATTTTAAAGAGAACTAAGCGTCTAATAGAAACTAAACGTGAACTTATGGGTTGCGAACCTGACAGCTTTATTGTATGGCTATTTAGTGTCATCATTAAGGTATAACGGTATGTATGTTATTAATCAATATTAGCCTACTATGCAGGGTAGCCTAATGAACTTTGGATGAACATTGATAGCTTATTCTCAGCTGTTGCAGGTCCTTTTAACGAAATTTAACCGCACATATTTTGTAAAATAACAGCCCTGTCTGGAATTACCGGGAACTCATAGGCTAATGGTTAGTCCGAATAATATTGATCATACTCCATTTAGCCTATTCCCTTGATCACACTAAACACGCACGAGCATGTCTGTTTCGCCATCATAAGCAATCCGCCAAGGTGGAAAAGCAGGCTTTTAAAGGGAATGGGATATGACATTTTGATTGGTTTATTGAATGTCACGCCCAAGACACACCTATAATTAATGAAGCGACTAGGTTCAGCCCAGTTGCGCCATGCGCCGTGCTTAGCGCCAAAAAAACACGCCGTTAAAATAGCAAAAGTGGACTTGGACACGCCCTAAATGGACTTAGCGCCATGCGCTTAGACTAAGCGCCAAGATCGCCAAGATAGGGCCCCCTCTTCTTCATCTCATTTAAAATGAGATATTCTGCCACTTCTCTAGTGGACTTCTGATCAGGCCCATTCTTTCCTCTTTTGACTTGATGATGGATATTTCGAACTGCTCAATTGTTTTTACAATCGAGAAACATTTAACATTTTATATGGACCAATCCAGTCCTAAGCCAGGAGACCTAGGTTATGGCAGTTTACAGTTTCACATTCAATAAGGACTTTATTAATAGTACAAAATATGAATAGAGTGAGAGGAATTCCTATCTAGATGAAGCCGTAAAATAATTTTATAACCAGGGCAGAACAACTGCCAGTATACACGGTAGTCCTTCACGATTGGCATTCCTAAAATAAATACTGCAACTGTTGCTTTCATTCAAATGATTGTTGGTACGCTGCTACCCTCTAGTGTTCAGAAGGGACACATGCTTTT
>CM056379.1:86118042-86149541 GCA_029718625.1 Synaphobranchus kaupii
CGAGCTCGCCCCTCTATACACACAGCCTGCTTATTAGAGATCACTTTAACAAGGCACGCCGTTCCTGCTACACTCAATTGTAGCTCCAGAAGGATTCCTGATCTGCTGTGGCTATCGCAAGAAGCGCGGGTCGCAACAGAGAATTCGTTCATTCTTTTAGCTTTATTTTAATACAAAAACACTTGTCACTGTTACTGTGAAGGGGGCCCCCTGCAGTATAGCCACGCCACAATTATTTCAGCTGGAAAACCGTCTTCCTTGTTTCTTGTGCAAATAAAAAATGTTTGAAAAACCACTTTCTTTAAAAAAATGTGGGATTGTATTTATCCCTATACAAGTAAGAACTATTATAGAGTTTATAGATGTTAGTGAATGTGGAGGTGCTATATTTAAAGAAAATGTTCTGAAACCATTAGTGACAGCTAAGCCGTTAATGTAGCTGACAATCTCATTGGGGTTTTGAGAAACCATTGAAATGGTACTTCGACTAATAAAGAAACAAATCTTTGGGTAATATGCAAATAGCTGATACCCCAAACTAAGTACAAAATGCTAATTCAACTGAATTGAACTGGGTTTCAAATTTTTATTTAACCTATTTTACCCTGGTATATATGGCACAACGCTAAATTTAACTATATAACAAAACCTTTTTTCAGTTTAACAAGAACAGTTATTCAATGTAACTGAGAAAAGTTATTATTGTAGTGACACACATCTTGGTAGCTTCAATCAAGGCAATAACACCAACATTGCTGTTTAAACTGATTTGAGATAATGTTGTGAAACACATATAGGTGCCTATATTTGTTTTTAAACTCCTCCTTCTGTGTTTCCGATCACAGAGATGAAATTGAGAGGGTTTCTATCAGCAGTGTGAAGCCACTCATGTAGAGGCAATAAGCCCCTGGTGGAAACATAACAAGGATTTCAATAATCATATATGAGATTTTATGAATGCAGAAATCAGAGCTCAATATCACAGGCCACACCTTTCACATTTGTTTGTTTAGGAAGCTACATTATATTTAATGGTTAAAAATGATACTGTACATAAAAACATAAAACATGTACATAACAAAATGGTCATACACATTAAGAATATAACTAATCATTATTTTTCTGTGACTCAGCAATTTCTTTATGAAAAATTCCATCATTTAAAAAACACCTCGGAGCGGCACAACTAGGCGGAGCGGCACAACTAGGCGGAGCGGCACAACTAGGCGGAGCGGCACAACTAGGCGGACATTCTTCTTTTTGAGGCCGAAAATATCCACCCAGGTGGGATTTATAAATTCCTAAAAATGTCAGGTTAGGTTTTGCGTGTTCCGTAGGCCATATATAAACAAACAAATAGCCTAGTATTATGTTTGTAATGCCTGCCCACCCCCTGTGCTCTTTCTCGAAATCCAATATGTGGTCACCCTAGGCACATCAGTACTAGCCGCTCTCAAAGGGGCAGCTCAGTGGCACTCTATCGCACTCTGCCCCATTGAAAGCGACTTTGGATACACTCGAGGGGGGAAATAGCACACTTTCCCATCCGCTGGGCGTGCTCAACGGGTTTACAGTCGCAATCCGCATACCTGCTATTCACAGAGCAGCTAATGGCCCCCCCAGTCTGATGGGCGCTGTGACAGCTCAGAAGCAACACATTGTACTAAAGGAACGCCTGATTGTTCCCGCACGGCATTTACGTGTCTAATCAGTAATCGGCACAAGTGTGGGACTTGCCATGTCCGAAGGCGCGGCCGTATCTTAGGACTGGCCACAAAGGTTTATACCGAAAATAAACCCCCTGGTCCATGCAAAGCACTCAATGGGGATTAGAGTGTTCCAGATAAAGACGTCAGAACGCAATCACAATAAACATATCCCTTGTACCAGGAGGCTGGTACACATTACTGCATAGAAAATGATAAGTTATGATAATTATGGCGATGGCTTGCATGTATTGCAAAGCCTTTCAAAGGCCATTTTGTGTTAATAATAATAATAATAATAATAATAATAATAAACTTTATTTGTATAGCACCTTTCATACATAAAATGCAACCCAAAGTGCTTCACAACAATAAAAACAAAATACAGAAAAGCAATAGAAGAAAAATAGACATAAAAGACAATAGAACATTTACAAGACAATATAAAAGGAAATAAGATAAAAACACTGGTGTGTCTGTACACTAATGTCTCTCTGTACACTAATGTCTCTCTGTATACCGGTGTCCTCTCTGTACACTGGTGTCTCCCCAACAAACACTCCTACCACAAACAGCCTACTACCTGCCATCTGCTACGCACCGTATAGCCTCTCTCTCTGGGTGATAATATACCTGCCAGCACCGCTGCAGGTATATTGTGTTGTGTTGTGTTGTGTTGTGACCAGAGGTGGAAAGTCCAGGGGTCAGAAAGGAAAATTCCTGCCATGTGTTTCTTCCACCAATTAACTCAGCCAGCTGATTTCACTAATTAGTTCTACTTCCTGGCTGAAGAGTTGTGCTAATTAGCAAATCCACGAACAAAATACTGTGGGGGGACTTTTACTTTCTGAACCTGGACTTTCCACCTCTGGTTGTGGCTCCTTTTATCATTTCTCTAGAATCAAAAGTTCCTGACCTTCATTAAAGCATGTTCTGTCAATATCTGTGAGAAGACCGTCTTTAACTTGCCGTCAACAACGTGCCAAAATAGCAGTTTACAGTCTTTTCCTAAGTATGACAGTACAGCATAGCACTCTCCATGCTTCTGTGGTTAAACAGAATGAAGCTATTCTTTGCATGTTTTGATACTCTGCAATTAGATTTTTGAATGACCCCTGGCATTGTTCTCCCCAGCAGACACCAAGACAAGGAAAGATTACTACAATTGAGCTCATCTCCATGATTATGTCACTAGGGCCTCAGTAGACAGCATCGACGCATCTTGGCCATATTACCAGGACTCCACAGGCTCACATAGTGAGGTTCCATAGCTCCACAGTCAGTGAGTGTGAAGGGCGGGCAGGCAGTTATGATTTTTGAAGAGGAAACACCGTTGATTGTCCCGCTACCCATCATTGCAGTAAATAAACCGTGATTCGCTCTCTCCGGTGAAAATCTATGGCAGTTACAGGATAATTACAGCTTGTCTGAGGGGCAAGAGAAGGGACACAGACACTTGAAAAACTCACTGCTCAAATCCTGCGCATTGCTGAAAATGCTGTCGTCAACACAGTAAATAAATGTAATGTAATGTTTCACCGCTCCGTAGAGTTAACTAAGTGAGCCTTGAGGATAATTGTAAAACTGCCTCCATTTAACTCAGGTGACAAAGGGTCATTGGCTGCACCTGTTGTGCTGCAGTATTCTATCTCACCGCCAGGGAGCAGACTGCAAGCTTGCTTATCATATGGCAAAGACAAAAGAGGATATTACATATGAACCTTTGGTTTTGGTCTTGCCTTTCAGGAAGAAAAAGTATATGTGTCATGTTAGGGCTTCTTCAATGTGCCATTCGTGAGCTGTAAGGCACAGCTATAATGGAGATATAGCCACCAAAACTGCATGTTAATATTTTCCCTTCAAAGTAGGCCTACAGAATTTCTGTTTATTTTTAAAAAAATAAAAGCTTCATGTTCTATTTAAATTCTTTCAAATACCATGTAAAGACAAAACCCAGAGTTACAAAACCCAGAGTTTTGTTATAATGTCTATGTTTTGTTATGTGGAAAAGGAGAAACATTGCAATAGATAGATTTGACACATTTTCTGTGTCAAATACAGCCAGATATAAAAGCCAAAAACATGTGTTTGCTGATGGAGAACATGAATGGGGAAAGTAATGGAATTTATGTTAATATAAATTATATTCCAGTGTCCTGTGTATGTAAATATGTATTTTGTCGACACACTGAATTATTATAAGCATTTTACATTGTAACATTGAGAAAGCTGAGGCACTGTGATCATTGATCTGGACAACCAATCCACCTTAGATAAGACCTACTATCAAATCATTTTGGTTTTTATCAGTTCACATCAAACAGAGTTATAAATGTATGCAAAACCACCAGACTGTAATGACATACTACATGAACTTATGATTGAGTGTTTCCTAACAAAACTTTTTAAAGCAATATAAATAATTTTACCCACACATGGATTGGACTAACCCACCTTTCAAAGACAAATAAAAAACAGCCCCATCGCTGTTGGGATGGGTTGTTCTATAGACAGTATTTGACCATGATATCCTGTAGTATTTACCCAATTTAGTGGTCCAGTGCCCATCCCTGCCAGTCCCGTGTTAAGTCAGTCAGCGTCACTGATGGGGGGGGTGATGTCACTGGGACAAGTTCAGGCTTGCTCCACTGGCCCTCCCAAGGTCTGAGCATGCAATGAATTTCCTCACGAAAGAACTTTCACAATCACAAGCCGGGCCTGTCAACACCCCCCACTAAATTACAGCTCTGCTGATTTTTGGAAAATTGCTCTTTAAACACGGCAATTGCCAACCCCCGTTCAGAGAAGTCCTATCAGACAGTAGAGTGGCATGAACTCTCAAAAACAGATGACCTCCAAAAACCAAAAAAAAAAAAATAGCTTGTGAGCCATTTCTTCCATCTCTCTCTTTCTCTCTCTCTCTCTCTCCCTCCCTCCCAGAAGAGTCCCTTGATCATTTCATCAGTTTCTCAGGTTTCAACCGCAAATGCGGTTGTCACACTGAATATTTATTACACTGTGAGTGAAAAAAAAAGGCAGAGAAGAAGCATATTATTACAATATATTCAGCAAGATAGTATGGGCAATACATGGCTGGCTTTATTGAAGGAAACATACATTGTTTGTAGGCCCTTAGGGCTGTAGGTAGTCTGAAACCAGTAGAACAGAACGCTATGAATGCTGTATTGCTCTTCCCAGCATGTGACTTGACTGAGCAGTCAAATGTTTGAAAAATAACTTGAAATGTTGAAATGTTCAGTGTACCATTGCAAATTCTGGAACTGTGTTATAAAGGGATCCATAATTGTGACACAGTTTTCCAATTGTTCAAAATACATTGTTTGGCTTCAGAAAAGTTTTGACAAGATTGGGGAAAATGTATGTAGCTTGTTCATCTTCAAACACATTGGATTTGACCTGATGAAGTCTGATCCTGAAGACCAGGTACATTATGTCCATATCACATTGAAGTAGAAAGGGTAACAAAAATAAATCTCTGGCATATTACAATAGTCCAAGTCTTGTCCTCCTCAATAGAGAAAGTCAGAAGTCACCGATCATTATGTTCAATCTGGCCACAGACAGGATCAAGCGATGTAAATAAAAGTTAATGTTTCTCAGGCTAGTGGTGGTGTAAGCTTTTCTTTTTCACTCATAAACTGAATACATGAAGGCCTCTTGACATGTTCCTATTTACAATACGGTTATGTCAGGTATCCTATGGGTATGTAATGGTTAGATTCTCTTCTACTAAAGTATGATCTGCAGGCCTGTTGTGATCTTGCTGTTTTCAGTAGCCATTATTATCAATCAATCCATCAATCAATCAATATTTATTTATATAGCGCATTTCACAACAAGTTGTCACAATGCACTTCACAGCAAAACCCAGCCTAAACCCCCCACAAGAGCAAGCCAAGGGCAACAGTGGCAAGGAAAAACTCCCTGGTGTAACTAGGAAGAAACCTTGGAAGGAACCAAGCTTATACTGCAAGTATTCCATGGGAAAAAAACTGTTTTCTGCACTGTTTGTACTTTAGTGTTACAGGAATATACTGAGGCACCTTTCCTGTCCATTAAACAGCACTATCTGAGCATGCTCGTAAAATGAGCCCATAGACCATGCTCAATGGAAGATCCTGCTGAAACCCTGCTCTGTAAATCACCCAGACAGAACAAGTCTGGCCTGCACATTTACTGGGTTCATCCGCCCCATTCAACCCTCCAACGGAACTTTACAGCGCCACATGGTGTTACCCAGTGAATAGACCTGTGGTTGTACAACAACAGCCCTCGCTACGTACTGAAGACTGCCCTGGCAGGTCCCCATTGTCATGCTAAGTGATGTTAAAGGAAATCGGATGGCCGGCATCCACATAAACAGAGAGACAGATAAGGGCGTGGAGGAGGGGACGAGGGACAACACAGACCCACCTCAGAGAGAAAGTATTGGCAGCTAATCTTTACACATCTGAACCCAGGCTCCCCGCTGGGCGGTCTGAAATGGATCAGTCCAGCTGACCTCCTCCGGGCCATTGTGTCCCGACTCTTTCTCCTTGTTCCCCCCAGTGCCAGCATTGAGGTCAGCTGTAGCAGACACTTCTCCAGCCTTTCTTTAAAGGCATTCAGGACATTGTGTGCGTCGATACATTGCTGTTTGCTAATTACCCTGCTCCTGTTGGGAACGGTGCAACACGGAGCCTTCAATTAGATCCTTGCGGTATCTGTACTTTCGATGGACCCAGGTTCTGACAACAATGGACAAAGCAAGACCTGCCCCTCCATACTAAGGACAATACCGCTCAGTGAAATGGCAGGATGGGGTGGTTCACTCAGCCCCTTAAACTGAGAAGGGAACACAGAAGCCACAGCAAAAAAGTGAAAGGAAACGTCATACTTTCAATGTGCATGGAAGGCTTTCAGTTTTCAGTTGCTTTCAGTCCTGCAAGCAAAAACACTGGTAGAAAACGTCCCAAGGACAATGTATCTTTTCTGTACCATATATGTTTATGTTTCTGAGAGGCTTAACAAGACATCTCATTTGGCAAATGCGTCCCTTGGGAACATGGCAGCAGGAAACTATCTCTATAGGATCCATCCCCAGAGGACCAGATTTTATCAGGTAGAAATGATTTACTAATGAGTGAGGATGTATGTACACAATTACAGTTGATTCATTGCAACCACATTACTTGGAAGCCTTGTAAATGCCTTATCACAACAACAATTAAACGTCCCAGCACCTGTTTTACCTCGGCAGTGTAATAGTTCCTCATGTACTATTGGGGAAATAATTGACAACTTTACTGTTTAGCATCTGTCATTGGTATTATATTAAATGAAACCTAATTAGACTGCAATGTTGTCTCATACTTTGTATGAATGCAGTTAGTTGCACACAGATCAAGATGATGAATATGTGAAGTATACGATAGAAAGGGTTGAACAAGCTGCTGACTTGTATTGGTAAGTTTGTAGATAAGAGTACCGGCATTTAGGGTCCATGGTCGTCTTACACTACCGCCTGCCTGCTCTGTGGGGGAGAATTCCACTTTCAGGAGTTCGGCAGGCATGTAACTCTGTTTCACCAATCAAGAGAATCAGCTTGAGGATTCACTACATGCAGTAACTGAAGGGTATTATGGCAATTTCTTCGTTCATATGGATCTCCTCAGAGGAAAAAAACAAATAGTGATTAAAAAAAAAAATGCCATAGGAACTGCCGTGTTATATGACCGGCATCATATGCCAAATAATTATAACGTGGCCACATCAATCAGACCTGTCATTCAACTCAGAGGATTAGTCTTTGGGGAATGTAGTCAGTCTTCCTCTGACACAGAGAATCAAAGTAAGTATCTCCAGTTTCAGTCGTGCCTTTGTCATGAAGCCTGTGTGCTTATCGGCCCTGGAAGACTGCCTCTTTAAGGTATATACTTAGATCAGCTATCAAGACAAGCTGGGCTTTATCTGTCGCTTAACAGGACGCCTGTTTCCTCATATGGGATTAGGAGCAACGGTTTGATGTCTATTGTCGAACAGGGAGAGCATGAAGCTGATTTTACTGGAGTACTTCAGACTAAAGCTCTTACAAAAGCATTACGTTGCATTAGAACTAGATTTAATCACATACAGTTATGCTTCTTTTTTTCCGTCATTGGTCTAAAAGTGAAGTTTTCAACACTTGTCCATAAGGATTTGTAGAGCCATTGAAATCCAACGGTCAACTCTCCACTGCCGCTGAATTAAATGACCGCAATGACGATATTGCTCCTCCAGCAGCTCTGATAGCTACAATAGAAGTGAACACTGAATCATGAGCACCTAAAATTCTTATTTTGTTAGGTACACCCTAGTTAGCTACTGCTGTACTTGAGATTGTGTGAGATTGTGTGTGCACAAATTCGTAGATGCCTGCAAGTAGGTATTTGTGAGTGTGTCCTCTAAATGACTGAATGATTAGGAGAGTAGTTTCTCAACACTAATACAGTGAAACGGAGAAACAAGACTGTGCAGGACAACAGGACTCACAGGGTTAAAGTCAGAGCCCAGCCAGCAAGTGGCACATAAAAGATCTCCAGTAGCTCTCCGCCCTTGAGAATGATTACTTGTCAAGTAATCAGTGACAGATTAAAGTGTGGCGCGCAGCCCCGGAGAAGGTGGAGGGAAAGAAGAGGGAAAAAGAGGCAAGGTGAAGCTCCACCCCCCTCCCCCGCTTCATCCACTTACAATGGTACACAATTACACACATTTTCACCGTGCTCCTGCTCTCTCTCTCTTTCACTTCTCCCCCTTTCCCCTTGCCACATCCCTTTTGTTTGCTCTGCTGTTTTGTTGTAATTGAGGGGTGGATGGGGTCTTGTATAGGACCAGCTTGTGTGATTTCTCCAGGTGTGACTTTTCACATTGCACAGGACACTATTATTCCTGGTAAGAAAAATCAACCTGGTGGTGACAACAAATGAACTGAGTAAGATAGAGATTTTCTGACGGCGGACCTTTCAATGTATTTCAGCTCTCAAGCAGCAGGGGGCGCTGTGAGGCCTATTGGCTCACTGTGTCCTTTGTACACTTCCTTGTGCCCAATTGTTAACCAACGTCTGTTACTGCCGTGTCATTGCGCTCATCCACATTTACCCGCACAGGTCCAAAAAGAAACTCAGAACTGTATTGTGTTTTTACATAACATATGTTGTCCTTTCTTTTTAAAGGAACCTGAATATTATTTGTATTGCATTATTATTTTTAGGGTATTTTGACTTTGATGCGGTTTTGGTGTACCTTTTTCCCCTCCTCATACAACTTCCTCCCTGATTACCACAATGTGTCACACGCAATAAAGGAAAAACATGGGAAAAAAACAGACTGAATCCACACGCTTTCCCTGTATGCCCTATAAAAAGATTATGTATGTTTTTTTGTTTTTTTTTGCATTGTAGTGTCAGAATTGCCCTCTTTGATAATTAAAATTTAGTTTAAGGTTTCTTTTGACTCATCCTCTCTCTTGGTGTGAGCGCACACACACAAACACGTGTACATGCACACACACACACCTACACACACACACACACACATGCGCACGTGCGCGCACACACACACACACACACACACACACAGGAGGGATGAATCATGAAGCAAACAATGAAAGAACACGATCTCAATGAGAGAACACAGGTTCTGGTAATAAACCTCAACATCATTCAGACCTGCCTATAGCCACGGCAAACAGTTGGCTAGAATTACTGAGCGCTTGTAAAACAAACAGGAGTAAAGCTTGGAGTAGTCATCCTGACCTAGGTCTCATTTTAAAGAGATAGTTACAACGTGCCTTTATCTTGTTCACACATGGTATAAAAACAAGGGGAGTCATTACAAAGTACCAGAACAATAAAACAATATAACGAAGGGAGAGACATACAAATCATTTTAAAATGAGGGTAACAAATAACCCATTAGAGTACATATGAACACCATTTCAATTCCAGGTGCTCTGCTGAAAACGGCTGAAGTGGAAAAACTGTGCCCAGAATATGTTTAAATGAAATAATGTTGATGTTATACAACCATAGAACAGTTTGCCATCGTATTTACATTTTAATAAAGTTGGCCAAAAATTAAGAGAAGTAATCAAACCATGCATGGAGGGTATCACTACTTTTTAATGTCTAACATGCACAGAATGCATGTGCACTGCTGGGGTGAAGTATTTTATCATTAAGCATTAACACAAGATGAGGTTAATATGGACTGCCTAACTTAGCTGTTCTATATTAATGCATTAATGATTAAGTCTTAAGTAAGACTTGATCATACTGTTTTAGAACATTTGGATCCTTACCTCAGTACAAACATCTGCATTCTGGGCTATCTATGCCATTTTATGTTTCACAAGCAGCATTCATTTTGGTCTTAACCCTTGATAAATTACAATATGAACCATATAGAGTATGTACAGTAGGGAAACAGCTATTGTTTTCCTGGTTCATAATGGGTGGTGAAAAATAAACAACTACAGTATTTGTATGATCGCCTTTTAGAAATAGTTTGTTTTGAACTTCAACTATTTGTATGATCGCCTTCTAGAAATTGTTTTCTTTTTTTTTAACTTAGCAACTTGCTCATTAAATTTGTCCGGATATTGCTAGCAAAGATGAGATACTCATTTTTGCGAGAGCGGCTTTCTCTGGATAGATCGACCTGAACCACATCTTGCCTGCGTTACTGGAAAAAAGAATTGTTAATCGGTCTGAAGGAAGATCAGGAGTATTTAATACCATTTGATTGCTTCAGAAGGAAATTCTTTCATTAACCCTCTTAATTAATTCATCCCCCTCATCGCTATGTTCAGTAGCCCCTTTAATTTACAGAGAGAGTGGGAGTGGAGCCAAGGGAACATACAGGAAATTATAAAGGTAGAATAAAAAATCATTGCTTTATGAATGAGAAAAGCAGTGTATACATGCCGAGTCTTGTTTAAGTGATGAACATTTTACAATCCACAATGCATAGTATGTAAGGTATATTAAAAAAAGAGAACTCCTTGAGTTCCCTAAATGCACACGCTGTGCTCCTGTTGTACGCACCGTCTCATGTCTAGGATCGCAGTGATTTCCCAGTTACTATATTTGCTGCTTGTTTACGAACAGCACTGTAACGCAGAACAATCTGACTGATTTTAATGAGGTCTCTGGTGCCCAGCAGTACTGTGGCCTCACATTGATCCACAGAGCCAGACTGGGCACTCCCTGTTAGGACCTGTCACAGCCTCTGCTGGGGTGGTACTTTTTAAACAAGCGGGCCGGGGTTAGAATTCCTCGCACGTCTCCTTCTGCGCCCACAGCCAGTGGGGCACCCACAATGCCCAGTCTGCATGTATCAAAGGGAAGAAAACAAATAAATAAATGGAAGGGAGATGTGGGAGACCTTATGTCAACTTAGATTAAATGCTTTTCACTTTAATTTCCAAAGGACATGGGTGCCAATTCCAAAACCACAACTACAACCGCAGCAATGAATGTCACAGTGAGAACCTAGTCATTGTTTTCAGTTGAACTAACACACGGATCCTTTCATTTTTCATTTGCATTTTCATCTCAGTTGAAATGGTGCACATAATAATAATAATAATAATAATAATAATAATAATAATAATAATAATGCAATGAGACGCCAATGCAAAATCTAAACAATATAAAGCACGATTCAGTCCTTTGGAGAGGAATGTGTGAAGATACAGACTGTTGAGCTATAAAAGAGTTTATGAAAGAAAGCAAGCAGAGTGGGGCTAAGTGAGAAGAGAATGTGAGGTTGAAGCGAAACAGGAAACGTGAGGAGGGGCTGGTTTATTATTTATACGTTATTTTTTTCTACCCTCATTGTATCCTACTACATGCAGAATAATAGGCAAAGTCCATGTCAGCTGTTTAATGGCAACATAGCTAAGCAGAAAAAAATTCATTTATTACCATTCTTATTGGACGGGGGGGGGAAATAAATACTTCTAGTGAACAGAAATCATATCTTATCACATGTGTAGGCTCAGTTCAACGGGTAGTTATAATTGCTCATCCATCTTCAAACAGAGTTTAGCTGATATTCATCAAATCTGGTTAAATTTAAACTTACCTCTGACCAGTAACAAATTGCAAGGGAATGTCACCACCAGCTATGTCCATTATGTACACCACACAAACAGATTCACTAAAATGGCTCTACTAATTATGAATATTGAATAAAGTTATATAAGCATGTGGACACAAAATTTGACACCATAGGATAAATGTGATCATGTGATCATAATTCTATCATGTGACAAGGAACCAGGGGGTGACAAGGAACCGTGTTCTAGATTTGGGATGATTCCGGGTTTTACTTTGTGCAGTTATCCAGCTAAGCAAGTGAATCGCCTTTGTAGTATACCCACCAGGACAGTTTACATCTGTAAATTAAAAACATTTATCTGGTTCTGTAATTAAGGTACTCAAAAGTGGGTGAAGATATTCAACAAAAGCATCAGTCTGCGTTACCCTATTTAAATAGTTTTAAATGAATGTTCAGTTTCATGACACGGTGATTTATTCACATTAAATTTACAGAATTGTCCTATAGTAAATCCTTTATATGTCTTCAAAATATTCTTATTATTTAAAGGGATATTTCACTTTTTTGTGACATAAGCAATTTTGTGGAGCCTACCCCATTGTATTTGCATAGCATGAATACTAGCAACATCAGCTGTTCCTGCTGACTGTTAAAGGCAGCATCGTTACTCCCAGTTCTCAGGCTCCCAATTCACTCCCATTTATTGTCGGACCCTCACCAAAATGAATCGTTTTAAAGCACAAGCTTCATACAAGATTGTAAATGCAAGTCCTGTAATGTAAAATGTCACACTGTGGAATATGAATAAGTTATAATAAATTTGGTTTCATACAAGAAATATGCAATTAATTTAATGGTGGTAAGGCTTTAAGTTTTCTTATTATGTCATCCTCCTGTGTCTGAGAACTGTCTCACCTTCATTAAGAGCTGGCAAGTTCATTCCTCTCCTTGGACAAAATTGTAAAGCGCACTGTGATGGCGCTCTCAGAAGCCAGCCACAGGACCAGAGATCTCACCCTGTCAATCTGAGCGAGGAGCAGGGACAATGCGTGGGTTCTCCTGGTGCATGGCCATTGCTGCCTGCTACGTGTCTGTGTGACCGTGCATAATTAGTGGTCTGAAACGGAGGGAGCCTGCTTCGGCTGAGAGTGGACAGGTCCTGACCTGGCTGTGCAGATGTCTGGCTCATTAAAGTGGCAAAGAGCTATCCTTGTCCCTGATGTGTGAGCTGGGCCGTTGGCAAATTAAAGCATAGAGGTGTTACAAAAATCAAGTTTTAGTGTGACCAGCTAGAAGCATAAAAGTCCAAGGAAAGGACCTGGAGAGCAGACGGTTGCATCCTAACAGGGGAAAACATCCCTACAACGCGACATACTGTAACGAGAGAAATTTCATCAGAGCGTTTGAAATCATCAGATGCATTCTCTCTAAAAGGTTATCCTCATTAGTGCGCATACTGTCCAGTGTGACTGCCCTTAAATGAAAAGCATGAGGCATTTGTGAAAATGCCAGTTATAACCTCTAGGAACTCGTAATTTTGATATGCCATGCTTGTATCGGAAAGGATTGCATGTTGACATCATTTTTAGGAAAAAGAAACAACAAAAAAAAACCCAACATGGATACAGACTAAGGTGCAAGCTGCAAGCTGATTTCTGGGAGACAGAGCTGCTTGCGAGAGAAATGGAGGTCAGAACAGCAGCAGTAAGTTTTATTTTGCTATCAGCACGCACCAAAATATTTTAATGTAAATTATGCACTTTTGTTAAATAATTATGTGGTTTTCATCATTGTGGTATCGAAGTTTATCTTTAGTTTTTATGCATGAATTAAATAATGGGGGTGTAAAAATGTATTTTAAAATTAAAATTCAATAATTGTACAAAAAAGACTGAAAAACTGGTAATAATCAATATTTATTAGTTTAAGGGAGGCACAGAAGTCAATGCGTTGAGAAGAGTATCTGACCATAAAAGAATGGACAAAGCAAATGAGTGCAGGCTAATGCATGAGCGCAGGCTAATGCTAATGCTAATGCATGAGCGCAGGCTAATGCTAATGCTAATGCTTGTGCCTTGAGCACAATTGAATGAGTTCTGTGCCAGGCCGATACGATTCTGCGCCATGCCGGTAACCTGGGACACGTTTCTGGATGCAGGTCTGATTTCAGGCAGAGGACCAAATCCTTTTCCAAGGACTGTGCCACAGCCTTTCACCTCAGTGTGGCCATTCAGTAGGCATGTTCTCACATTGGTAATCTACCGTCTTGAATAAGGGCCCCCCTCTTTAAAAAATAAGTGGCCAGGTGCCAGTAAAACAGTGATGTGGCCGGTGTGATGTGCTCTGCTCAGGTGTGCCCAGCAGGGCTGTGGGAAGCAGTTTAGAGGCTGATGGGTGGTTTCCCATTAGTCAACATCTACTACAGCATCATTAAAGAGAGGGCCACAACATCTCATCTTCTCTCCTCCACCCCTCCCCCATCCCTCAAATTAATGACCACAGCACCCCAGAGACCTCCTGGGATCTCATAGACACAGCCTGAGAGGCAGACAGCAGTACAAATGCTCCTCCTTGCAGTAGAGATGGTGAAAATGTACCCCTTCGCTCTGTGTCTGTCTGCAGTGGAACAGAAATACACTGCAAAAGTAATTGACTTGTGTTTTAATATGCACACAGTAATTTGTGCAATCACCATAATAAGACTTATGGTAATGTTTGAGAAAATGTATAATGTGCTATGTTTGCTGAGATGCTAAATCCACCACCCCAACTGATGGGATGTATGAGACATTTTTTCAGTATCCACTTTTTATGCTTAACCTTGGAAAATCCATAATATACAGGTGTTAAATACACAAATCTCCATTGGTTTAACTCTGGGCAATTATTATTGGGACAGCCTTATTTTCTGACAGTACTGTTTCACTTTGCTTGTTAAAAAAGAAGTGGAGGGTTCTATCTTATATTGATAAACCCGTCATGCATACAGCACCTCCCCCATCTCTCAACAAACACCACTTCTGCGGTGCCCACCCACCTGTGCACATCATTGCACTCAAAGCCCCCTCCCCCTAGTCCTGGAGTGCATCATCCCATTTTCCCATAGGACACCTGTCCAACCACAGACCGGATATTAGTTTCTTCAGGCAGAAGGCCCTAGGGGAAAGCATGGGATTAAACCCATGCCGTGCTCTTGCTCCTTCGTCACATGGGTAATTAAAAGGCTTCAGAGAAATGGCAGCTAAAATGGACAGTTCCTAAGGTGGGGCTTGACAGGCTTGAGGACAAAGGCATTTACCGTCAGTGAAATTAAACAACATCCCCTTGACATTACGCACACAGCACTGAAGTGCTCACCTTCAGTTAACAAAAGGCCCCCGTTACTAGTATGTGGCCTTTCATATCAACTGAAGACATAATGAAACTCCTTTGACCTTTGGTTTCAGTTTCCTCAACTGCTATAGAGTACTCAAGTGACTACGTCACGCTGGTTTGGGAAGTAAATTCCCCATTCATTTAGAGTGTAGACATTAACTAAAGCTTACTTTTAAACCATTTCTACTGATATGTCTTGTTCAATATAACGCCCGTTCGCAAACTATGTCGTTTTTCTGGACCAGCTTCAAGTATATTTTACGTTTTAGTATTTTTTTTGTGAACATACCAGCACTGGCACTGTTTAAAAACTCCACGTCCCATAATTCCCTCCGAACGAGCAGCCTTGTCTCCCAACTTTGTCATATAACGTTAGCCAGCAGTAGCACACAGCTCCGTTTTTAAACACTTTTTTCTAACTTTTTTAGGAGCTAGCTTGAAGGACTAAAAGCTAGAATTGCTTTATGTGGTTAACCGTGGTTCTGACCTTGTTGGGCGGGCTTCTCTACTTAGCAAGCTACCGTTAGCTCGTCTTGAGTGGCAGTAGCCTACTCCCATCTGCCACAGAGCAGACAGACTTTAAAAAATAAAAATTGGAACATGCGATATATGGTATATATCCTTGTACCACACAGGCCAATCCAGGAACGTTTCGGCTCATTCTATAAATCAGATTTAAGAAATAGTCAATAGTCTCCGAAGCCCATTCTATCTTCCATAGGGAATTTACTTCCGAAACCAGACTCTGCCCACGACTGACATAGTCACCTGAGTACTCTGAGCAGAACAGTTTCGTCTCCACATTTTCATCTACATCATGCACATATACGTATATGTCTAGTTCTAATTTTTCAACCTTGCCTACACCTACACTTGTTTGCTTCTTGAGCATTTACTGTTTATTGACATCCATCCTTGAACTGAGGAAATGTTATGGAAATATAATTAGCCATTACTGGCCATTCAGGAAAACATCCTTGAGGTCAAGACCTCTCACAGACAAGACTATGATCCAGATGGTGAGTCATTATCATAAACCTGTTTACAGAACAACAGTACAGAACTATCTCCCCTGCACAGGGCTTGGATTATTCAATCAATTAATAAGTCATCACTGCAGCTAGGTTGTCTCTCCTTCATGTATTCAACTTTAATTATAAATTAACTGACAAGCTGTAATGTCTTAGATAAGCATTCAATTTATGCAGACCCCCCCCCCCCCCACCCCCCCAGAAACAAGCACTTCAAGACCAATATGAGGGAGTCCATCCCGGAATGGAATAAGTGGAGGCTACAGTCAGTGTTTCAGATTGATTGCGCAGATTTTTATTGGTTTTTGTTTTCCAGTGGCATTAAGAATTGTATAACACCAGAGTCATTGGTAAACTCAATTACTATGAGCAGAACTTGCAGGATTAAATTGAATTTATTTGTTATCTAAATAGCTTGTTGGCATAGAGGTGTACTTTTGGAGACTTCAAGATGCAAGATGACCCCAAGATGCAATTCTCCAACTGTGATCTTTGGAGAAGTTTTTGCCTCTCGGACCATCCTCCTCACTGTGCACTTGCATCCTCTCTCAGGCAGGTTCATCACAGCTCCAGTTGCTTTAAATGTCTTAATTATTGGGAGTTTCCGACACAAAGCTATTTTTCTATAGGCATTGCCTGATTTATGAAGGTATCAAACAAGCCTTAAACCATCACTCTGCTACGAGATATGCAGTAGATATGGATGGATAACTTGAAGGGTTTCTTCTCCTGACTTATTTTTCCATAGAGTTCAATCAGAAAATTTGTCAGGAGAAACAACTCTTAAAGTGATCCATCCATATCTACTGCATATCTGGCAGCAGAGTGATGGTGTAAAGGGATAGTTTGGAATTTTGGACATAATGTCTCAATTATGACTTACCCATGATGTAGTTGATTGAAGGAAATCATTTTCAGCTAATTCCATGCTGTTCCTTCTTTTGGACATATACACATTGCTAATGCTAGCGCAACTCTATGGTATATGTACAAAAGGTTTTATCATTTCTAAACGGTTCATCTGATATGGATGAAAATACCTTCAAATTAAAGCTGACAGTTCGCAGTTCAATCTCATTGTCATTGTATCCGTTCAAACTCAAAGTGCTAGAGAACAGAACTAAAATAACAAAAAAATGTGTCACTGTCCAATAAATTATGGTGCTCACTGTGTATATATATATATATATATATATATACACGTATATACAGGTAAATGCAAAAGTGTTGGGACAGTGACACAAGTTTTGGCTTTGTAATATGAGGTTAAGGTGGAGACTGTCAGCTTTAATTCGAGGGTATTTGCATCCACGATCAAACGATCGGTGTAGGAATTACAGCCCTTTTTATACATACTCCTCCCATTTTAGGGGAACAAAGCTAATTGGGAAATTGGCTGCTCAGCTGTTTCTTGACCAGCTGTGTATCTTTTCATTATTAGTTCATGCAAAAGAGTTCTGGAACAAAGTCGTATGGACAGATGAAATTTGTAACCTGGACAAAAGTTCTGGAACAAAAGTGATGGAGAAGGAAAGGAGCTGCTCATGACTCCAACCCCCCACCTACATTATCTATGAAACATGGTGGAGGTAGTGTTATGGCTCGGGCATGTATGGTTGCCACTGGAACTAGCTTACTTGTCTTAATTGCCGATGTGACTGCTGCATGAATTCTGAAGTCTGATCTGCTTAGATATCCAACCAAATACCTTGAAACGTATTGGATGGCACTTCACCTTGCAGCAGACCACAAACCTACTGCTAAAGCAACCAAGGAGTTTTTCAGGGCCAAAAAGCAGATTGTTTTTGACTGGCCAAATCAATCACCCGTCCTGATTCCAATTGAACATGCGTTGTCTTGCTCAAGACAAGGCTGAAGGCAAAACCCCCCAGAAACAAACAGGATTTTTTATTTCAAATCCAATGTGCTATGAGCCAAAACAAAAAAAAATGGTGTTACAGTCCCAATACTTTTGTATTTAACTGTATTTGTATTTCATTTATTTATGTTATATGTGATATTTTGTTCTAGGTAAGATTACATTAAAACATATACAGTATTCTCAGACATAGTCCTATAGGGATCCATAGGGATGTTTTGCTGGCTTTCATTACAATTACTCTTTGAATTAATAAAATATTTATTATTACATACATTTTTTTACCTTCAGAATAAACATACCTTTAACAACATGTTTATTTCACCATGGGTTTAATTTGATAACTTTCACATCAGATGTGAAATGAAAGTCTTGTTTTAGTTAACAGGTCAGTGAAAAATCAGCAATAATTAGGTCAGTTCAATTGGAGACAAACTTTGCTTACATTTTTGTTTTTAGACCAATGCTATGGCCAAAAAAAATAGGAAATGAATTCATCCTCCGTTCCTACTTGTAACCAAAACCTAAGAACCACATTAAAGTTTGACTCTGTTACACTACATGGGGATGTTGGCAAACATTGTGCAAGTAAGTATCAGCGTGATACAATTCACAGCTGAGCACACATATACAGCCCTGTCTCCTCCATCAGCCACACACATACACAAAAGCACACACACACACAAACACACGCATATACACACACACACACACACACACACACATACACACACACACACACCGCTCGCCGCGCACACACACACACACACACACACACACACAACAAGCACACTTATGCACACACACACACACACACGCAGGCATGTACGCACACACACACACACACACACACACACACGCAAGCACACTTATGCACACACACACACACACACACACACGCAGGCATGTACGCACACACACACACACACACACGCAAGCACACTTATGCACACACACACACACACACACACACACACACACGCAGGCATGTACGCACACACCACACACACACACGCAGGCATGTACGCACACACACACACACCACCACACACACACGCAGGCATGTACGCACACACACACACACACACGCACCAAGCACACTTATGCACACACACCCCCCCCCCCCCCCCCCTCCCAATCGCTCTCTTCCTCTCTTTCCCCTCCCTGTGATGTTCTACCACAAACCCCAATGGAGAACTTTTGCATCCTCCTGCCACTCCTGTGTCCATTAGAGCTACAGCAAACTGGCACAACAGCAAAAGGTGCACTTTACTCTGCCGTCTTCATACCGTGTCACCACACATTCTCAGTCACGGCCCTTAACCCTGCGCCCAGCTGCGGTGTAATAAGGGCGCCACCTGCGTGACTGGCACTACCTTTCCCGTGCTTTAGAAAGTGAAGACTGAAATCGGGGCCTGTGTACCGCTGTACTGCGCTGATGAGACGGGAGAGCCTAGCCTGCTGCATGGTCTCTTCTGGGCTTCAGGAGGATCCATTGATCATTAGTCACCGGGAACACACTGCTGCAGGTGGAGTAACGCATCTCTCAGGTGCGCTCCTCTCAGGTGGACTCATCATTGCAAGTATTGTCACGCATGTGTCATTGTGTCGAGCGCAGTGAAAGACTGGGATCGGATGGAAATAAGAGGAGACGAGCGTTTGTACGTGAATGTGTATGTCCACGTGTGGATGTCTGCGCAAACAGGAATTGCTGCTCCAACCCCACTTGTTCACCTAAGACAAAACCCCAAGTCACAATTGGTTCCAGGCCGGGGGGCAGCAGTGTGACAAGGTATAAATATTTAAAGAGGTGCTGGAGAGCAGGGTGAGCAGGTTGCACCTGCACGGGGGATAGGCCAGCAGATGTGTGCTGGGTAAGCACTCTACCAGGAGCAGGTGTAGTCCCAGCAGATCCAATCGCTTTTAATGAACCCCTTGTGTATGTGCCGACTCCACAAGAAAAAGCCGCTGTTTGCACTCATTTGCTCATACGTGCTATGAGACGTTTCTGATCACGCGTCTTATCTTGCCCATCTTTCACGCCCAGCCTCAAGTAACTATTCCATTTATAATTAATTTTACCTTGCTGATAATTTCAAGAAGAAGGTTATTTAATGTGAGGAGCAAATTTAGTGAATAGTTTAATGTTTAATAGTTTAAAATCCACACTTTAATATGAAAAGCAATTATTCCCAGGCATGGTTTTTTAAATTATATATATATATATATATATATATATATATATATATATATATATATATATATATATATATATATATATGTGATAGTTAGTAGCATGCAAGTTAGGAACATACTTGCAGTACATTGCAATGGATAGGCTATATTACCAGCTGCAAATGTTGTCAAATGTACTCAAATATGACAAACAACACTTGGCACCATAGACGAGTTTTAATCTAATGTTTTAACTTTATTTGGGATATACCAACTAAATGGTAGAAAGACAGCCACCAGTATGTAAAGCAAATGTCAATGCCAGCTCAATGACACAGGTTGACATTTTTTTCTGTGTCAATCTACTTTATTCTTACCATAGAGGATTCCTCATAAGCAAATCCTCCTTGCTTCTAATGCTTATTCAGTATGTTATATATCAGGAGTATTTACCCCAAAGTACATTGCAAAATAATAACCCCCCCCCCCCCCCCCTCTCTCTCTCTCTCCTAGCTTTTGTTTTAGCAGTCCTGCTGGTCACTAGCAGCTACCTCTGCTACCTTGTGCTAGTTAAAAAGTCCATAGGCCTTCCTCTTACAGATTCAGTCTGATGCTTGTCATGGCAGCTAGCTTGCCTAGAAACCTCTCCATGCACTCTCTCTGTTGTCATTTTGTCACTCAAAACCAGCCTCTCTCTACTTCAGGGTTTCAAACTCCAATTACCATGGGGGCCACTGGCCAAGTTGTCTTCTCCCATGGGGGCCACTTGAAGAATCATGGGGGAAAAACTGTCTCATGTTCTTTCAACAATTAACTACATACAGTAATTTAAGCAAATTTAGTTAAATTGTTTTGCTTAGTGCTTGCTGCCAGATACCTGGCTGTGCTTCTCCTCAGACAGTTGAGCCACATTTTCTTTGAGGAAATTCATAGTGGACATGCCGAAAATGGCCTGAAGATGGGCATTAATCAGTCTGGACCTGTATTTTGACTTATTAGTTCATAATGGAGAATAATTTCTCAGATCTGTGCTTCCAAACACACATGGCACATGCTTGAACATTGTCTGGGAAGGAGGGTGGTCGTTCTCTCCGAAATCTCAGTTTTTCCTCGTGCCTCAAGAAATTTGGCTTTAAGGCAGGTCTATACCATTTTGTAGCACATTTGGAGCACTGTCCACATAAAAGGAGTGGTCTGTGTGCACGCTAACTCTTTCTGGAGTGAAAAGTAACATTAACTTTACTTCTGGTACTTGGGCATGTGTACATAGGCCTATACAAAGTATGGTTTTATGTTATGTATTCCATTATACATAAAAGCTAGCTGACTAGTGACAGGTATAACCCCCCAAAAGATCTTATGTTTATGAATAAAATGGCATTCCAAAACCATTCCCTATCTATTTGTTTTTCACAAATCGTACCGTATAGCCTATATTTACATATTTTAAATGCACTGTGCCAGCATGCTGCTTGCTTGCTTTCTTGCCGCAGTGTTTTGAAAGAGCTAGAAAAGGATTTGGCTAGCACACAGAGAGAACCAATCACTGACAATGTTCGGAGCACGCCTGGTGCCTCCGCAATGCTTCAAATTTTGAGAGGCGTGGAAGAGGTCTTTTCGGCCGCAATTACGCCATTGCAGATGCAGGAGCTAGGACCACAGAGCTGTTCAAAAGTCTGTTCAAAATGTCCTTGACCTTTTCTTTTGAGAAAACTACCAGACTAAAATGTCTCTTTCTAAACTTAAAAGAAAAGATAACCTGGAGCACAGACCATTTCAAGAGACTTGAAACTTTTTTAATGCAACCGCTTCCTGGCTGAGAAGGTTAGTGTTTTTAAGCTGGATTTATGCTTCTTGCGGAAGTTGGCGCAACATTTTTGCTATGTAGCCTATGGTTTACCATTTATTATTTGTCATTATGCTCAGATTTCAAAGGAACTATCCCATCTCCAGCTTAGAAATAGCTACAATTTGACCATAAAGATAGTAAACAGTTTAATATAGGCTAGAGAACCCTGCTTTGTCCAGAAATGTTGAACTGAATTAAACCAACTGAAAATCTTTGACTTCATGATATTAAAGCACATTAGAGTTGGGAGAAAAATCATACCGAAGTGATATACAAGAGGGGAATTTGAACATTTTTATTAGGCTACGTGTTATTGACTGAAAGTAAACAAGCCAGGGATTTAATAACATTTATATATCCAACAAAATGTCACAACAAATATACACATTGGTGCAGTTGGGGAGAAGAACATGCATAATGATGGAATTTAATTGACAGAAATATACCTGTACAATGACGCTTTGAAAATCCCTGAATGGTGGTCTCAAGTTCATCTGCACTGAAGTCCAGGAACAGGCCCCCTACACACTCAACACAAGCCAGTCATCCATTATGAATGGGAGGAGGGACGAGCCGCATTAAAGTCACAAAGGCCACAGATCACATTTCTCTGCGTGAGGTCATACCTATGCAGCCTGCATTACATTATTTTAAGCAGGAATGGGTGGGGGCTGTTCATGGATGCTCTGGTGGAAGCGAATCGTTTGGAGTGGGAAGAGACAAGCTTGATTGATGTCCAGGAATCAATGGGCCCCATCAATGTAGTGAAATCTCATCCCACTACATTAAAGTATGTTATTGATATATGCCTCAGGTTTCCCTGCCCCATTTAGTGCCTTGAAAAGAATGGGGTCATCCAAGGACCTATGAGACAATAAAATTTAATGAGCACCTTTCCTCGAGATGCCAAATGTGTCATTTTGTGAAAACAACATGTGCATTGTGTTTAAGACAAAAATGTGTGCGTACACGTGTGTCTGTTTGGGTGTATTTGCCTGTGAAACCTGTCCTGAGTCAGACAGCCTAAGCTACGGGAGTCCATACATGATGGCAAAACCCAGAGCAGATGAGAGATGAGCAAACATCTGCCTCTTGAAATCCAGATGAGATTAAGCAACCAGGAGCAAAGGTGGTCTTTATTTATTTACCTGCTTTTCCCACTAAGGAATTGTGCCACCAGTCAGCTGGGGGAACCAGATGCAAGGCTTTACAGTGCAGGCCTGGGCTAATTGAATAAGATCCTACGCCATTAGCAGATATAAGAGAGTACCAAGAGCTTCCGAAGTGAGGTACTTTTCATTTGCCTTTTAATTGAATGGGACTGCATTTTGGAAGCAGAAACAGAACATACAGTGGCTTAACAGAGAAAACACACACACACACACACACACACACACACACACACACACACACACACACACACACACACACACACGCACATTGACAAATAATGCATAATGAGTAAAATGTTATTAAAAGAATACAAACAACAGAATACCTAGGATAAAAATGAAATAATGATTGTCTTTTTCTATTAAGCTCAACTCTATAGGCAGAGGAAGCTGAACCTTGGATCAGGGTCAAATTGAGTCTTGGTATAAAGTGAACTGCTCTGGATTTACAGCTTTAAGCACATCTAGTACAAAGTTTTTCTGTGTGGAACAACTCTTCCCACTCCTGGCAATGCAGGTGAAGAAGGCATGCATCAATACAATGGCAAGCTCTTCAACTCTCATGTACTTCTGAGTGTCCTTCATGACTAAACAAATATATTGGTCTTCCTAAAAAAAGATTATTTTCTAAAATTTAAACAATGATTTTTTTTTAAAGAATATGAGCACATTTTGGAACTTATATATGCCTATACAGAGAAATGTATGGGGAATCTGCTGTCAAGTAGCTGAATATGCAATTCGGAATCCTTCAGTTTAATTGTATTTGTGATGGACTGCTGTTCTTGCATGTGAAGGGAGGAGAATGTTATTAAACGCAAATGACAGCTGACTGTATATTGATTGCAGCAGCCAGCTACAGTACCTAAGGTATTTTTATTTTTATATATTTTTATTGTATTTTTATTATATATTTTACTATATATCATCTTCAAATCACAATTAACTGCAAAAATATGGTATACAAGAAAACATGTTGCCTTACTTGCCTTGTTTAGCCATTTGTATTGAAGTTAATGATATTATAGCCTTATGATCAGGGGCGGGGCAGGGGGGGTCACGATGGGGGGGGGGGGGGGGGTTTGAAACACCAGCACAACCCTGAAGTACTGCAGTGTCACAGCCAAACGTTGCCATTAACAAAAGAATAAAGTTACACTCCATCCATGTCAAACAGACGATAGAAATGATCAATGTCAAGCAGCTGCTCCTTCTTTGTTACTGTGTTGTATCCTACCTGTCCATACTTAGCATTCAGATGGACTCACATTAAAAATTAAGTTATCAACTTGCCACTGATCAAACAGTGACAGTTTACGATGGTTAGCTTGCATTCATTTATAACGGTTAGCTTGCACTCACTTAATAATGTAAATACAGCAAGATAAGCTGGCTCACAACAAAAAAGTTACAATAAACTTGTAATAACGTCAGCTACGTTTTGGAGGGCTTTACGTTAAATCAAGTCCACCGTATTGATTGTGATATCCTACCAAAGTGATACACTTTTTTCCCGGGGTAGCGCACACACATTCTCTTTTGATTACGAATAAAAAACGGGATTATTATTACAAGCCTATATTCTACGGTGTATGGATTGAGCGCTACTATTTCTTCTTTTTATAAGGCACTAGGCAAGCCCCTCCCCCGTCTCGTGCTAGTCAGGGGCCCTAAAAAGGAGTATGCGAGGAACAAACTGCTTTGAAATGACAATCGCCTCCAGCCTATCAGTCATAATTATCCATTATAGGATAATTCCTATTCAAGATTCAAGATTCAAGAATTTTATTTGTCACATACACACACGAGGTGTGTAGTGAAATGTAAAGTGGCAATGCTCAACAGAAATGTGCAAAATAATAGATTCACACTATTTACAATAAACCAACACACTATTTACAAACAAACTATTATCATGTAACATCATTTCAGAATTATATTACTAGTAAAATAGAAAGAGTTAAATATAAAATTAAACAAAAAAGAGAGAAAATACTTGCTTATGATATTACAGTTTCCAAAAAACTTGGCGCTGAAAATAAAGAAAAGCATGACTGTGTCCATCCTGAATAATTAAGGCTCTGGGTTCTGTCCCTCTGCTCTACCTGCAGGGTACTGTTCCTGTTATATTATTGATGACTGCATGGGACGGACCTAGTTTCGTAACAGCCAGGAAAGGTGGCTGAGTCAGGACAGTCGTAGGCGGATATCTAACCAGGTGTCTTCATGTCTGAGTTTGTCTCCACTCTACAGATCTGAAACATTATTGTCCAGGCTGATAAATGATGGGGGGTGGACTCTTAACATTTTCAAAGCCCAAAAAATATTAGGCCATTATTAACAGGTTTTGTTACATCTTTGCAAATAATAATAATAATAATACTTTTTTAAAGAAGTTATTTACCAGATGAATTACTGAAAAAGCATGCACTTGAAGCCAAAAAAATGTAAATGAAGGAAGTGAAATGAATAAAGTGTCATGAATGAGGAAAAACGTCATTAACAATGAGGCTTTTCACCTTCACCAGTTAGAGCAGAGCAGTTCACCTGTCCCCAGAAAATTCAATTCTCACTCTCTCTGCAAGTGTCTGCAGGCAAAGGCTGGTAGCCCGTTAATGATCCTGGCTAGAGGAGGAGCTTACATATCTGGATAATTAACAATGTCATTCCAGGCCCCTCCCACTTGAGACTCCAGCTCATACAACTCATCTACTGTATGTTTTGCATATAAAATTATTGTTACTTTTAAAACATAAGACATTATACAGGCATGTGGGTTACATGTTGTGTCCAACATTTAATTGGATATGTTATATTGTTCAGTGTATGTTGTATGTATTTGGACTCGGCAAATTTGAGGTGAGTGGATTTTAAAATGCACATAATAGAAAATCTCAGATCACTCAATGGATTATGCTAAATGCTTCACACTGAGATAACACATAATGGAAGAATGCATCTTTAATTTCCATTCTACACGGGAAAGGTGCCTTGAGACCTTTGTATGAATACACAAGGTCTGCTCTGCTCAGTCTGTTCTGGCAAGTTAAAGACACAAGAGGACATTTAAAACATAATAATGCGTTTGTATGAGCACCAGAAAGATCTGGATGGAAAACACCTCCCACCCTATAAAAACCCCCCCTTAATGGCTGTGCACTCTGTGGTAGACTTTGGCGGGACTACGTGGGGGGAAATCTGGATGGCATAAAAGAGTGTTTGGGTGAGGGGTGCAGTGGGAGGAGTGAGGTGGGCTGAGTAAATCTTTATTTCGGTTCCTTGCTCTTTTGTGTTGGAAAGCCTTTGTGGCGCAGGTCCCCAGGCTGCGCCTCGGGTTTATACCATTTTGACACCCTGCCCTCTCTTCTCTAACTAGCCGAGCGTTGGCTATGGCACCAGCCTTGGCTTGGGCTCAGACCCTTATAAAGCCAAAAGCTTTTCTGCTACACTGAGTGTGTGGCACATACATCTGAGGTTTTTTTTTCGGGATTCTTAAAGACATTCGCTACAATATAAAGAGGCACGACACAATAAAATGACCCGCTCTGAACCCGTCTTGCCGTCCTGATTTACAGCAGTGCTCCTTAATGGGAGTGTCACCTTAAAGACGAAGTGCACGCACTCTTACGTGCACTAGACCTGATTTTGAAATATATTCATGAAAGGCTTTGCGTCATTATTGCAAAGTGCGCTGTCTATATTTATGAGGCGGGACGAATCGATGGCATTCTTCAGCTGAATTTCCTCCAAAGAGACCGTCACAACAACGGAGCATTTTGTTAGGGCAAATGTCCCATCTGATCAAAAGTAAATGCAGTGGACAGCAACAACCTGATCGATTCACTTACAAATGTCTTTCGTTCTGTGCAGCCACTAAATCAATTGGGAATGCCTATTAGCCTCTTTGTACTATGGCCGTCTATAGTGTCTATACTATAGCTGTCACGGCTCTCATGGAATAGCCTGGATCTTAGCTTATCATGATCGTTTGAATGTGGATAAACAGTTGGGTGATTGACTTACCTTCCCTTTTCCATGCAAAACTGTCTGAGCCAGCTGTAGAAAATGAACCAGGCACATATTAGCTCAGCCAATCAGCTGGACTGATTTATCCAGGTCCAAAACAATTTTCCCTCTTTTGTGTTTTCTCAGCAGCTATTTTAAATGACCAAATTGTACACAAAGTTATGGTATCCCAGGCATGTTCTGTACATTTTTTAATAAAAAGAGCAAAACATAATGTCAGATTAATGTATAGAACTTCCATCTAAACCATGGGAAATGAAATAATGAAATCCATGCATTTTTCTGGAAGACAGGGAAGTGCCGCTTTATGGAGAATAGACTGAAATGTGTCTCTTTGCTGGTTAATATATTCAGAATAGGCATGTAGCTTTACAAAAGAGTGCCCTTCCTCCCAGACCAGCTAAGATTTTGACATGTGACTCACCTTAATGCACAGTCTTGGTGGTTTAGAACCCAGTGAAATAATTTTCTACTTTTACTCATAAGAGAATAGGTAGATACATTTTCTGCACTTGACAGCCATTGTATCATTAAACTAAAACTACAAATACACGTGTTTTTTTTTAAAATTGTATGCTTACATTTAAAGTTTAATATGGCCAGTAGTGTAGTGGAGGGTATACGCAGGTATACCCACTTCTTTGGGCATAGAGTATACCCACTTCTTAATCCCCACTGGTGCACGTTTTTTGAATAAGTATCAATTAGTAGTAATCGATTTGTTAAATTAGAGTATACCCACTTCTCTAGAGTACACCCACTTCTCCAGGCACTACTACACCACTGAATATGGGGCCAATGAAAAGTAGTCCCAGTGGCTGGACATTGTATAAAAATAAATTATCTGATAAAATGCTATTGCATTAATGGCAGAGTTAGGCGATGTTGCCAATCACTTCTAGGAGGGAAGCAGGAAGGTTATTACACTGAAGCCGACCTGAATAATTTACAGGCAGCCAATAGAAAACGACGGCAGTCAGAAAGAAAGGTAAAACAACTCAATTAGCTGAGATTGGGGACTGGTTCTTCGAGGGTGTATGTCATAGATATGCAAATGATGTGACCTTCAGACCAGTGCCACTGCATGCTGAAAAAGAATGTAACAGTGTTGTGCATTCTGGATTGTTCTGTGTAGAACCTTGAAAAGGAAGTAACCCTAGTCTATTCACGTTGCATTTCAGTCCATTTACATGTAAAACCCATCAATGCATACCTCTTGATATATACCATATATAAACAATGGGAGGTGGTATCGGAGTGTACCTAAAAGGGCTCAAACTGTGATTTCCTGGGCTCATAATCATAACGTTAATCAACCAGCATCATGTAAGGCCCCCATTGATATCACTTTTGCCTCGGAGCAGACAGACATAATTGCCATAATGTTATCATTGCAATTGGACAGAAGCTATGAGATTCTGTAATATATAATATTAATATGAGACAGGCAAGGATGGAGTCTTTGAGTCTGGAAATGAATATGTGTTGCATGAAACACAAATGTGTTGTCATCTGTCTGATCTTCGTATATGGTGCATAATTTACTCTGCCTAAAGGAGTTTTCTTACTTTCATTTTCAAAGCGTGGTGGTTAGAGGTTGCAGGGATGGGGTGAGTGAGGTAAACTACTACAATCAACAGCAAACGCATTGTTTCGTTCTATAGTCAGTCCACCGCACTATTTAATAGAAAGTGATGGTCAGCTTTTTTTGCCAAGACTCCATCTCCATCTCCTTAGAAGCGTCTCAATGGAGCCTATTTACCCTCTATAGATTTCCCTAATTGCTTCTCCATTTACGTTCGCACTTCAGAAAGGATCCAGTACAAATGAGGCATAAACAACGCTGCGTGTAATGCATGTCGGTTTGTGTGGGTTAGTATGTATTTTAATGGAATAAATTAAATTAGCACATGAAAAACATAACAAAATGCTAAAAGAATGGAGGCCATTCTGAATTTTTAGCCAGAATGTAAACTTGGGAGATGGAGTGGCTGCAATGGGGTGAGGGGTGGTATCTTATAAGGCCCAGTAGTCGTTAATCATCGCAATGCACACAGAATGGTTGATTTACAGGAAAAAGGATCTAGCCTTTGCTTAACAATCCCACAGCCTAGCTCTATTCATAGCACATTCTTTGAGCATTTGGATCCAAAATTCACAGCCCAGTGGCGCGCACACACAGACACACTCTCTTTCTCTGTCTCTCACACACACTCTCTCCCTCTCCTCTCCTTTTCTCTCCTCTCTCTCACTCTCTTTCTCTGTCTCAGGAACACACACACAAACTCATGCATGCACGCACACCAGCATGCATGCACACTCATGCATACACACACATGCATGCACGCGCGCACACACACACACACACACACACACACACACACACACAGACCACTACATTGTATGGGATAATATGCTAAATCAGCTGGAAATTGTTTTTCACAATGATATTTTCTGGATATGTATCAGAACACGTGAATAGAAAACTATGAGTAGCTGAAAAATACTTAGTCATATGTACGATTTAACATAAAATGACATTAATCCAGTGATTGTTTATGATAAAACATTATAGTTTTCAATTTGTTTTTCAATATTAATCAACGCTCTTCAATTACTTTTCACATCTCTTATAAACTATACTACTTTATAACTACTTTCAATCCTGTTGTTCAAAATACTACACAATGTTTTCATTACATAATTATAATCAACAGTACATATGCAAACAGGATAATATTATATCTCATAATATAATATATCTCATCAGAATACCAAGAAACACATTCTGGATGTTAATCCCTGTTACTGTCCTGGCTGCATGTAGAAGAAGAACATTAAAAAGGCTTGTTTGGACCCATACTTTCACTAAATAAGGGATTCCATTTGAATTTGGTCAATGCTGTTAAATATTGAATAAAATCAAAGGGTATTCTGTGAAAACAAATTTCTGCTTAACAAAGCCATTTGCACTCAACAAATACACAAAATAGGACGGACTTTTCTCTAACAAGCTTTACGATGCTTTCTGATGTAAATGGGCTTCCTTTTCTTTGTCTGGGGTCAATGGGCATTTCTCCATGGACACGCAGATTAGAGCAGGGAGGGAGGGACATGATATTCACTCTAACAATATGAATTGTTTTCAAGATTGAAGGGATGGCGGGGCTTGTTTTCTGACAGTAATAGCTATGCACTTTGCAGCTTCTACCGTTTCCCAGAATGCCTGCTTCCCATGCACATTAAAAAAGAAGTGCCCAGACATGGCATTCAGAGACACGTCAGTTATCCCCTTTCCCCATCCCTTTGGGTTGCCTGTCTTTTCCACTTTGTTCTCCAGACATTAATAAAGCAGAAACTCACCACTAAGAAGATGTGCACCGTAAGATAAACAATGCTATGTTTGAAACCATATTCTTATTCAAAGCTTATCCACAGACCAACTGCCCTCTCCCGTGTTGGAAGGAAGTAACTTAATTAATGCATTATCATAATATGATTACATTTGTTGGTAGCAGCAACTATGCTCTAAAATAGAGATGTACCCATAACTGTCACTCGTCTAATTCATCAGTCAGTAGACAGAATGTAAGTAATGTATGTAACTGTATGGTAATAAATATATTTTTCTTGAAATGACACATTACATTGTTTTAAAAAGGATTAAATAATATACTGTACGTGATGTCAAATAAGTTCATGTTGCAGTAATAACACTAGTTTTAAATATATGTGCAGCTTCTTGGTAGTTACATAACGTGGATTTTCGGGAATACAGGTATGATTCATAATGGCAGACTCTGGGAAAGGGCATGCACAGCCAAAGAACTTATTCCATAAAAACCCAAACAAATGTTCCATATTTCAGAACTCAATATAATAAAACTGGCAAAAACTTTTTCTTTCATAAACTACTCGTGTTATTAAAGGATATGTTTAAACATGAGAGACATAAGAGAACAAATTTGATTAAGCATGCCTTCATTTCATTGCTTTTTGTTCATAAGCTTAAGTCCATTGTGAGAGCAAAAGTCATAAAACTCTCTCACCTAACTCTGCCATTAATCCCCCCCCCTCTCTCTCTCTCTCTCTCTCTCTCTCTCTCTCTCTCTCTCTCTCTCTCTCTCTCTCTCTCTCTCTCTCTCTCTCTCTCTCTCTCTCTCTCTCTCTCTCTCTCTCTCTCTC
>CM056379.1:86150041-86180234 GCA_029718625.1 Synaphobranchus kaupii
TTAAAATAAAAAACTATAAATTAATTTCTTGGTCTGGGGGCTCCATACTGGACATGAAAATAAGGAGTAACGTAAAGTGTTTTCCTTCCGGGAATGCCGACTGACGTGAGGGCGCAGCGCTCCTTGTTTCCTAGCGCGTGACGATGCCTAGGTGAGGTTTGGCAGAGTTTCAGCCCGCCAGGTACACTTTTATGAATGGAGCCGCCAAACCAAGCGTCCCCCACAGAAACAAACAAGGACACAGGGGGAGGGCGGGGGGGGGGGGGGGGAATCCCTGCCGCGAGTGAGGGCGTGTGCGCACACGTGGCGGTGACGTCGCAGACAGGGGCAGCCCTTGGCAAGGCTGACGTCGGGGCGCGTCGCTCCGGGAGACGGCGCTGGGGCGCGGCACCTGGGCACGGAGCCCGACTCACCGCCGTCCCAAGCGCAGGCACGGGACCGCGGGCACCCGTGCCAGCTGGGCTGCTGCGACGTGCCCCTGGCAGTCCACTCTGCCCTCTCGCTAACCCTGGCTCTGCCAGCTGATCGAGAAACGCGCTGCCAACGAGCCGCAGGCAGATAGGAGCGAAGGCCGCCACCACAACCTCCCCTGACCCCTCCCACCGCCATGGTTTGATTTAGCAGGACCTTCCACTTGCTGCCTTACCAACCAGTGCTGGGCCAAACCAGTCTGTTTCCCTTATGAAAAACAAATGTCTATGGGAACATGCACTAGTTTTTTCACACGCCTAAATCCGCACTCAATTCTGCTCACTTGTGCAAACACAAATACAAATACCCACACGTGTCATGCACACACACTCTTATAGGCACTCACACACATGCACGCACACATGCACACATACATACACACGCACATACACACACACTCTCCAGAAGCCTCAGTTTTACAGGCCGTTCTCCACGAAAGAAAACAGAGAGCACGGCGGCTCCTTCAAGTTATCGGCGGGGCGCAGCGAAACGCCGCCAATTGTTCCTCCGCTCGGCGTACAAACAGAGCACTGAGCCAAGCGCCGGCTGCAGCGCTAACATAACAACCCCCGGCCAAGTGCGTAAACTCCCCGGCGGATCAAATCACATAAATAAATACTGGCATATTTATAAGAAGGAAGAAAAAAAAAGAAAACCATCAACAAACTGGAACGGTTCACAGAGTTTAGCTGGGCAGGAGGCCCAAGCAGAGCTTGTCAGCTGCTCGCTCTCTTACGGCACGTCGCTCCCGCCCGCCCCCCCCCCATCCATTCTAAAAAAATAACCTGACTCCGCCACTCGGGGGGGTTGGAGAGGTTGCAGGTTTTTCTGCGCGTCTCCCTTCCTAAGCTGCGCTAGACCTAAGCTCGACAAAAACTGTCCCAAACGGCACCGCCTCCTGCACTCCCGCCCAGTGTAAATGACCGACCTGGTGTGGGGGCGGCGACTTCGCCACCTCTGTAATGAGCTGCAAGAGCAGCGCGGAGGGGGTTAAGGAGAAAAAGGAAAGCGTTCAGGCAGCGTTCCCAGCAGCTGGTCACCGTGCATCCCCCCCACCCCCCACCCCCCACCCCCCACCGTAATGAGGCTGGCCAAGCCGAGTCCCCGCCCCCTCCGAGGCAGACGTCGCACGCGGTGAAAACGGAGAAGGTGGCGGGCTTGGCAGGCGGCGCTGGTGGAAGGTAGAAGGTGATTTTGTTGGCACGGTTACCGGACCCTGGCAGACCCATTCCAGGCGCCTGGGTGGTCCTGGAACTGATTATTGTACAACCCCGCCCCCCCCCAAAAAAAACAAAAAAAAAAACGCTTGAAAGCAGAGAGGTGTGATGGGGTGATGAGACAGATAAAATAATTAAAAAGAGGAGAGGAACTTGAGACTTGGTGCGGGGGCCAAAGAGGACTGAGAAATGCATTTCCATGGCAAATTGCCCTAAAATGTTAAGTAAAGCAGTTCCTCCCCCACCTCATGTTTCTTGTTATTATTTCATGTTCCTTCCCCCAGTCTAAACCCCTCTTTTCCTCTGCTCGGCAGGCCTCTCCCTGTACACCTTCGTTATTGCGTGTGTGTGTGTGTGTGAGAGAGACAGAGAGAGAGAGAGAGAGAGAGAGAGAGAGAGAGAGAGAGTGTGTGTGTGTGTGTGTGTGTGTGTGTGTGTGTGTGTGTGTGTGTGTGTGTGTGTGTGTGTGTGTGTGTTTGGGTGCATGTATACATGTGTGCCTGTTTGTGTATGTGAGTGTGAGTGTGTGTGTGTGTGTGGTACTGGTGCATGTCATCCACACTGTGACCGCAGGTTTTTGGGTGTGCGTTTGTTTGTTCTGGAAGCCTTGAGCCATATGCAACGCTATGCTCCAGATAGCATATGAACGTATATCGAGGGGGGTTTGTCTATTTTTCTATATGTACATATTTCTTTCTTATACCTGGCCCTTAGGGTTATAAACCTCAATAACTATGTAGGCCTGTTATGTATAAATATGCTTTTGATAGCTTGCCATCGGAATAACTCGAATGAAGGTGTGGTTCAAACCGGCCATCAAAAATCAGAGCCAAACTACAAGCCTCCTTTGTTATGTGGCCAGTGGGTTCCGTTCTGAGGCATGGGAGGAGATTTTTTGCGAAAACAGACTACGATTCCCACGAGGCCTGCGGTGAGACGGGTCCCCGCATGCGGGCGCAAAAGCCCCGCCCCCTGGCCCTATGTATAGAACAAACGAACAGACGATGCTCGCGCTTTTTAATCGTCGGCCCACCGCAGTGAATATGCCTTACGCAAGGACGTCCGCACTCGACTTAAGAAGGGCTTTGATTGTGCGCCGCCATTCGGTTTCTGAAACCCGTTCCCGTGACCGGGCATCTGCTGCCACTGCCTGGACTGAGCGATAGCAGTTGGCCCGTGAGGCTATGAAGAATGCTAATCGAACGCTAGCTGCAGACTGTGTGTGTCGGTTTCTGCGTTCAGGCGCACTCAGCTTCCTTCCAGTCATAATCTCTGATGGACAGTGCGGCGTTAAACTGCAGTCTGAGACTACGGCTGAGACCTGGGACTTCAAAGGCAGAATTAAGGCCTTTTGTGTGCTGACTGGAGAGGAATGGCTCTCTGCACGGCGCTCCGGTGGAAGTCAATTACTGGCTTGCAGGTCTATTTCACAGAGCCCATTCTTCTGGACCAGCTACTCGGCTCCTGCACTGCTACAACAAAGCGGTATCATTGAGGAGCTCCCCCCCCCTCCTTTATAGACGTTCAGTCTACATGAATCAATTAAAGTCCTGCGCGAACAGTTAGCACTTATTAGGCACCAGGGAAGACTCTCTTTCCTACATTAGATGTTCAGTGTAGGGGGAATAAGATTCTGTTCCAAGTGCTGACCCCGGATCAGTTTTCAGCCTCTTCTCACATAATGGTTGGGGTTGAGGATTAGGGCTTAGGAAGCTGATCCCGGATCCCTTTCAGGGGCCACCGAGCACCAACACCCAGGCAGATACTTGTTTTAACCCTCTGAGACAAGGCATGGTGCCCCCGCCATGGAAAGCACTCCCCTTAACCAAACAGTAATAAAACAAACATGTCTTAGCATATCTTTAAACAGTTAAATGCATTTAAAAAGCTACGGTTCTCACAAAGCCACAGGTCGCATTGTCACATTACTTCGGTAAACAGAGGCTGAGATATCCGGATTCAAAGGGAGGGGTGGGATTTACCGTAAATCTACCAATGAAAACTGAAAACGAAAAACCACTCCTTGCATTCTTTGGTTGGTAACTGACAGACAACATCCCTGTAGCTACAGGTAGATATCTTTTCCATGTTTCTAGACCAATTGGAAGTGGAGATATTCTATTATACACAACGAAAAACACCTCCTTCCATTCTTTGGTCAGTATTTATTCAGTACTGACCCTCCTGAAGAATGTAACATTTATTGATTGTTGACTCTGATGCCTGGAACAGTTTTGTTTCCCGATTTGGTCTGCTTGGAATTATATAAATATTTTATGTTTTGTGCGATGTTGTTTTTTATTGCTTTCTCGTGCCAAGACCTTGGTGTGACAGAAACATAAATAAAAACGTCTTGTAACACATTGTGTGTTGGCTGTGTGTAATAAAATACAAGAATTTCACTTACATTTTTTTTTTTTTTTTGGGTCTTTCATTGCTGTTCACACATACAATACAAAGAAATGACTGTTCGGTGATTTGTTATGAAAAGACATGGGCTGCCTGCCTGGCTCAGTCAGAAACGCTACACTGTCCTGCCGGTGATTTTACAGGAGTCCATCACACTCCAGGGTGTTAATGTTAAAAACACAGAGAGCTTCAGTTCACACGTATCCTAAACAAATCAATAGTGTGCACGTGCACTAAAAGCCATGCACTTTCTCACTGGCTTATACGAACACACATTAACACACTGACACACACAAAAACATTTAAAAGCCTCCACACTGGCGCACACGCATACACACCTACAGCACTGCCTGTGCACACACACGCTCTATCTCTCCCTCACAAACACGCAGTAAGGAAGGTGAGCCTAAGTTCAGCTTTCAGTTCTGCTGTAATCTTAGATATAAGCTAAAAAATAGCATGGGGAGAGGCAAACACCCCTCCACTGGCTCCTTTCTATTAAGTCAATTTGTCATGTTGACCAGGGAGCTTTCTTCAAAAACATAGCTGGAGGTTTTCGGGGTTGGGGGTGGGAGATGGGGGATGTCGATTTGGGAGGAGGCGGGATGGAAATCAAGGGGCGCAGATCAAGCTGCCCGGTCCAGAGAAGCCGCAGAGCGGTGAAAGGCCGAGAGGGTCTTTGTCGGCGAGACGGAAACCCCCAAAGTGGTGTGAGCCCAGCACGAAGCAGCACGCAGAGGGGAGGGTGTGGGAGCAGCAGGGAGAGGGGAGGGTGCAGGAGCAGCACGAAGAGGAGAGGGTGCGGGAGCAGCACGAAGAGGAGAGGGTGCGGGAGCAGCACGCAGAGGGGAGGGTGTGGGAGCAGCAGGGAGAGGGGAGGGTGCAGGAGCAGCACAAAGAGGGGAGGGTGTGGGAGCAGCACGAAGAGGAGAGGGTGCGGGGAGCAGCACGGAGAGGGGAGAGTGCAGGAGCAGCATGAAGAGGAGGAGGGTGCGGGAGCAGCACGGAGAGGAGAGGGTGCGGGAGCAGCACGGAGAGGGGAGAGTGCGGGAGCAGCATGAAGAGGAGGAGGGTGCGGGAGCAGCGTGGAGAGGAGAGGGTGCGGGAGCAGCACGGAGAGGAGAGGGTGCGGTAGCAGCACGGAGAGGGGAGGGTGTGGGAGCAGCGTGGAGAGGAGAGGGTGCGGGAGCAGCACGGAGAGGAGAGGGTGCGGGAGCAGCACGGAGAGGGGAGGGTGTGGGAGCAGCGTGGAGAGGAGAGGGTGCGGGAGCAGCACGGAGAGGAGAGGGTGCGGGAGCAGCACGGAGAGGGGAGGGTGTGGGAGCAGCGTGGAGAGGAGAGGGTGCGGGGAGCAGCACGGAGAGGGGAGGGTGTGGGAGCAGCGTGGAGAGGAGAGGGTGCGGGAGCAGCATGGAGAGGGGAGGGTGTGGGAGCAGCGTGGAGAGGAGAGGGTGCGGGAGCAGCATGGAGAGGAGAGGGTGCGGGAGCAGCACGGAGAGGAGAGGGTGCGGTAGCAGCACGGAGAGGGGAGGGTGTGGGAGCAGCATGGAGAGGAGAGGGTGCGGGAGCAGCACGGAGAGGAGAGGGTGCGGGAGCAGCACGGAGAGGGGAGGGTGTGGGAGCAGCGTGGAGAGGAGAGGGTGCGGGAGCAGCACGGAGAGGAGAGGGTGCGGGAGCAGCACGGAGAGGGGAGGGTGTGGGAGCAGCGTGGAGAGGAGAGGGTGCGGGAGCAGCACGGAGAGGGGAGGGTGTGGGAGCAGCGTGGAGAGGAGAGGGTGCGGGAGCAGCATGGAGAGGAGAGGGTGCGGCAGCAGCGTGGAGAGGAGAGGGTGCGGGGAGCAGCACGGAGAGGAAAGGGTGCGGGAGCAGCGCGGAGAGGAGAGGGTGCGGGAGCAGCACGGAGAGGGGATGATGTGGGAGCAGCGTGGAGAGGAGAGGGTGTGGGAGCAGCACGGAGAGGAGAGGGTGTGGGAGCAGCACGGAGAGGAGAGGGTGCGGGAGCAGCACGGAGAGGGGAGGGTGTGGGAGCAGCGTGGAGAGGAGAGGGTGTGGGAGCAGCACGGAGAGGAGAGGGTGTGGGAGCAGCACGGAGAGGAGAGGGTGCGGGAGCAGCACGGAGAGGGGAGGGTGTGGGAGCAGCGTGGAGAGGAGAGGGTGTGGGAGCAGCACGGTGCGAGGGCTAAGAGGGCCGTTCCTGTAGCTGGCAAATTATGTACAGCTTATGAAATGCCTGCAGGAAAACTACACTTCAAACATGATCATGTTTTGCAGTGCAGTGCCCTGCGGCGAACAGGTCTGTCAAATGTTTGGCGTCCTACCCACGCCTTAACCGATCCCCTGCAGCCAAACACAGCAAGTCAGCACTACGGGATGACGTAGTAATCGGGCCAAACCAACAGGGGATGCTGCAGAGCAGGAGGAGGGTAGGGACTTTTTTTTTAACGATTTTACGATCCGTCGACCCGATACGCAACGCCTGAGATTGCAGAGGCCTCACTACGTCCGCAAGCCAGACAGAACGCAGGCGCACATTAGCTTTTTCCAGGGTGGTAGGCTGGACGCTATGCTCTCCGGTCGTCCTGTTCCCAAACAGAGGACGGAGCTGCTCTGCTCTTTCACAGCATGGTGAAACCAGAGGGTTGGAACCCCCAAAGCAAGGCTCCCGAGTAGAGGCGTAGCTCCCTGTAGCCTCCCCTATGCAGCCCTGAAGCCCGGTGACACACCCCTGTCCAGTAACCTGTCTTACGAACCACTTAAGTTCCTGAAGCATGGCAAATATAGTATATGTATAGATATGGGGCTTTTAATGAGTTTCAGAGAAAGACTGAGCGGGCAAATCCTTTTGGATGAACGCATCTACCATCCAATAATAATGTCCATTTCTTTTCCACCATATAAGTTGAAAGTCCCTGCACATATGGGTTGGGGGGGCATTTCCCTTAATTCAGACTTTTATAAGTCCAGGAAAATGGCGAGATAAACCCCGCCTAATACAAAAAGATAAGGTAAGATGATATAATTCAGTAAAAACAGCCCGCCATGATGCGCTGGCTGCATTTGGACCCTATCTCCTCCTTACGACTGTACGTGGCTTAGTCTTGTTATTAGAAGAGATTTACACCCGATAATCTTTGAAATACGGCTCATCCGAGCCAGGCGGGGGGTGAGGGGGAAAGGCACTGGAACTCAGTGTGCTGCAAGTGCCGTTGGATCGTGTCGAACGCGGGTGACGCAACGCGCAGGAAGGCAGGGGAGAAGGCGCTGCGACGGTCGGCCAGGTGTCCGGCGCTGTAGCAGGATCTGGCCCTCGCACTCCCTCCCTCTCTCTCTCTCTCTGTCGGCAGGGGAACACTGTCTCGTAAGCGCGCTGCGTGAATTATGTCCCCGTGTAATCTCTTCCGTGCCATATCACTCAATCATTGCCTGATCCTATCTGGGCCCAGTGTTTAATTGCTGTGCTGGAAAGAGCTGGCTCAGCATGAGAGAGAGAGAGAGAGAGAGAGAGAGAGAGAGAGAGAGAGAGAGAGAGAGAGAGAGAGAGAGAGAAATGAAAGGAATGAAGGTGAGAGCTGGAAAGAGAAAAGGGGCAGGCGAGGGGAGGAGGGCGGAACGGACGAGAGAAATTTCACATTTGAATTTGAAAGATACAATACTTCTTTATTTCTTTCTTGACTACACGACTTTCTTGGCTGCACAGGTATACAACACACCCGCCACAGTCGTCGCAATGGAGCCGCCCCACGCATACTCACAGCAGATGAACGCGACACACTTACTGGCTTTCACACTGCCCTATTAAAAGCGCCCCCCCCCCCCCTTCCCAAACGTCGCCTAATCACCTTGACCTAGGAAGTGATGGAGGGAAAATGGGCGACGGGGGAGATATCAACGAGAACAGCAGGTGGGGGCACGCTCCGGCGTGGAGCTGGGAGAGGAGGAGGAGGAGGCCGGCCAATGTTTTGACGCCCTTTAAAGAGGCTTCTCCCAATGGGGCGTGTTGTCTCGAATCCAAACAGGTCAGGTATTTATATTTCCTCCAGAGCCTCTGACTCCCACCCTGACCTAGCTTGACCCCTTCGATACGGGAGCGCGGCCAGAGCCCCAGTGGACCCGGCGACGGCTGCTGCGTCCGCCAGGGGCAGGGGAAGCGCGTGACCTTTGTCCCGCATATCTCCCCTTTGAGCCTCCAGCCGGAGGCGGCCAATAAGGCCGATCTGGAAGTGCGCTCGGCCTGCTCCTCTGAAAGCCCTCAGCTCCGGGCAGGTCAGGTGACCTTAGGATAACCAATGAAACGGCGCAGCCCTACCCACTCCCCCCCACAGGGGCTTTTTTTTGTGCACCGACATTTACAAAACCATCAATGCAAATGGCCACTGCCAGGGAATTTGAATGTGCCCATTACAATCCAGATGTACTGATAAATCTTCCATTATCCAGCAATAACGTGACAAGTCTGGCAGGGTTGGCTGATGCAAACCGCTGTTTCTCTCCCCTGGGCTGTCAAACGTAAAGCCGCCTGACAATTAACAGTTAATTATGACACTGACTCCTGGGAACACTTATCGGACGAACCACAGCAACGACAATTTGTTTCTGCCTTGACCCCCTGTCACCCCACCTCCCCCTCCTCCCCTGGCCCGCTACCCCTCCACCCCCCATCCCCTGTCTCACCACCCTTTAAGCCTGTGGTCTGCTTGCCGTTCAGAAGGTATTAGAGAAAACGGATCCTCTACAAGCCGGCCAACACGTGTGGCTGGTTTTGCCAAGAAGCCCTAGCCGTTCTGACAGACACATGCTCTCGTCCCCTAGAAGCTGGGTTTTCAACAGGGGGTCCGTGGACCCCTGGGGGTCCTTGAGGGTACTGTAGTGGGTCACTGGCCAGATTTCATATGCAATGACTATATACAGTATAGAGTTGTATATAATATTGTATATAATATTTATTTTTTTAAACATAACCCTTTTTAACTTATGATGGGGGTCCCTTGGATACTTTAGAGTCTAGGTGGGGGGATCCTGGACCAGCTTGCCCGAGAGAGCTAATGCTTCGGAGGGGGTCCGTCAAATCCTGCTGGCTGCTCAAAAAAAACATCTTCGCTTCCTGTACGGGCACGGGACCTCAAAGCCTCCGACGGGAGTTCCCGCGCGGTTCTGCGAGGTGCTCGTGTCTCCAGGTGTTTCTTTATCTGGCAGGTGTTACAGCGGCGTAGGCCTGTGGCAGGAGGCGGCGGATTGGCCACCGCCCTCACGGCCCCCCCGGGGTTCCCCACGACAGATTCACCCACCCCCCGAGTGTTGAGGCTTGTACAGACATCGCAGTGACGCTCGCGCACGCACCTGTAAGGTAGGCAGGCGCGCCCTCGGGTACACACGTCAGTTGAAAGCTCGCCTTGCACAGAGACGTTTTTTGAAAAAAGAGATTTTTCACAATTCTGAGCGACTGGTTGTGTTACAAGCCGGTCCCAGCCATACAGAACTGGAGAGGGTATGAGGGGCCAGGTGTTGAAGCCTAGGAAGTAACCCAGGAAACAGCCGCTAATGCACATGTTGAGTGCAGAAGAGTTTGCTGCCCATTGAATTCAATGCAGAAAACCAAGGTTATTTAACAACCAAGGAAAGGGGTAAATTTTTTGTGATCATAAATTTCATTACATGTAGCAGTCAGTGAACCAATGATTCTTTTGGTCCAGACGTTTTGGGAAAATATTTATTAAAATTTATTTACTGTACATTTGCCAAAAAATGTGACATTTTCACAATCTGCGTTTCATATGAAACGTAAGGATCGTAATGAAGTTACCATCAAAATACCATCAGGGGCGTTTAATTTCAGCTTCAAAGGTCTGATATTCACCATACCACTATTATGGGAGCTGCAAAGTTTTTCTATCAACATGCGCAGTAAAGGCATGTCTATGGTCCCACCGCTGCAAAATGCAAATGCTCTGATGCGAGCGGTTAGCCGCTGCTACTTTTCACGCTGTGTGGGCAGGCCTCAAGCACCCGACCAACGGGGGGAGTCACTCTCGTGAGTGCTGCCGAATAAAAACCCCCCTCCCTGGGTGACACAGTGGCTAAAGCACAACTCCTCAGCGGAGTTACGAATGCCGCGGCTGTGCCGATGGCAAACACAGCTCTGCAGTTCGGCGCACAACCTCTTACCTCACTCGCTCGGGTAAAAACATGGTTAAAGGTCTTTTACAGGCCTAAAACAAATAGACCCGGCCAACGGAATGCCTCATAGATGAGAGTGTTGGCTAATTAGCCTTTCTTGTGAAAAATGTGAAAAACAGGAGCCCTGGGTGATCCCAAAAGACAAAACCATTGTTTCATTAGAAACGCGGCTCATACATGAGACACAGTGTTCAACCTGCTATGCATTTGATATTCCGGCGATGCGCGCACAAAGAACAGGATGTTCTAGAACACCTAATTAAATCAAAGCAGCATCTATCCTAGTTTTAGAGAACCATCCCACGCCGTAGCCGGCTGGCTGACTGACTCACACACACTGATAACACATTACATTCTTCATTTCTGCCACACTGATATGGGGCAACTTACAAACCCATTATTTCACTTATTAATCATGTATCCGCAACTGCACAAAATGTCCACAAATCACGATTCTGTGAGTGTGAATGAGAAATAGACATTTTCATTGTCTCACACAAATGTCAGGTGAAAAACCCTCAAACCCCTTTGTCAGGGCAGAATTCAATATATACTTTATAATAATAAGAAAAATATATACATATACTAATATACATATACATATAATGTGTGTGTGTGTGTATTTATTTATTGGACATAACCTCATTTATGACCGCAGGTGTCTACAGGATCAATTCAGGTTGCAGCTTTGCTCAAGGGCGTACAACAGCAACGTCTCACATGGGACGCGAGCGACCCACATGACCACGCAGTCGCAAAGCCCTGCGGTGACCCCCGTCTCAGCCATGATTGGCAGGTGCCGTTAGCAGCCTCCCGGTGCTCGCAGGGGCTCTCTCCCCAGACGGCCGAGTCTGTTAAGGTCACACGGTGGTCTTTCCTTTTCCTTCCTCTCGGCTTGCCGTAACAGCACTTGAGGTCTTATCAAACTGTACTTTGCTGCACATTTACACATCTCCCATCGGCAGCATTATCTATGGAAGATTTCTGCAACCCAACGTAAAAACGGTGAGCGTGGCCCTGGATAAGAGGACCCCTGAGTCATTGAGTGATAATATGAGCATCAATAATGCTGTGTGCACTTGTCCACAGGCCACGTGTCGTGTAACACGCCGCAGGCGATGTGGACAGAGCCAGCAATATCATTATGGGCCAATTGCAGTTTGAGTTTCTTCATAATATATTAAAAATCCCGTAATAATGCACTTTTGATGGGCAGTCGGCTAGGTGCTATTACCCACAAAGACTCATAAATTCTATATTAAATACCTGTGAAATCCTATTTTATTTCACACATTTCTCATAATACCTCCCCATACCATTGTTTTTTTTTGGTTGGCAATAATAATAATAACAATTATATGGCAATGTGATAATAATCTTACATTCTTAAATTACATACAATTTATCTGGGAATCTTTTTTGCTAATATGAAATGGAAGAGATATGCAGGCATACAATGTATATATGTCTATGAATTATGTCTATAAATATGGATGTATATCATTGTAAATGTAGTCCTTATCAATATTATTAATTACACTTATTTGTATTATTCATACATGCACACCCTGTCATCCCCTTATTGGCCTGTGAACTAGCCACCATCCTCTTATGTTTTACTCAGAAAGGTCTAAAGCCACTTATGGATGGTCATCCAAGTCACTGTCTCACCAGATCTCACCCGCGAACCAGGGTTAAATTGGGCTAACGTATAATCTCTATCCAAGACGCTGTCACCGGCGCTTATCTCCTGTTTGCGGATACTGTCCAAGGGAACGCCTCGAAGAAGATGTCACAGGTCCGTCTTGTCTGGAAGTAATCTTTTCCCGGGTGGGTCATCTTGAGGGAATAATCAGCGTTGTTTGGTTCAGTTCAGTTTGGTTCATATCAGTTGAGTTCAGAGGCTCTAAGCAGATTAGCCTGACAAGGGTCAGCGAGGGTCTACTCTATTCCTGTCACCAGCCATGTGTGAACTAAATTCCGTCAAAGCTCTCTGCTCACTGGTAGGCATGGAAGTCAATGACTGAGGCCTATTTTGGAACGAGTTTGTTTGACAGCGTTATTCAAAGGACAAATTAAATGAAGCAAGTTGAAACTGAAAAAAGACAAAAAAACAATATAGGTTATTTCTAAAGGGCACGAGGACACAAAGCACTTGAAAGTGAATCAGACATGTTGATACTCTAAGTGAACAGTTGGACAGCTGGTCTGACCAATCAAAACAAAGAGCAGTGCGTGCGTGGGAAGCGGCAGACCACTTGGGCCCCTATAAGCACCTACATAACATGAAGGGCCCATCCAGGCAGTCACCCACTCACAATCGTCCCTGACCAACTCCTGTGGGTTACAACTAATATCGTTGTGTGGGATGCGCTATTATACTATTACAGGTGATTTTACAACACTGCTCGTCTCTATTTACTTAACGGATCGATGGTTGGCACCTGAAATCTTCAGTCGCTGTTTGTCCAGGTTTGACCACTGCTAACCCCCCTCCAGCAAAGCGTAAGGCTGATGTCAGTATTTCCATGGGATAACCATGGAGGTCAGGGATTACTTGCTACGTGTGTCAAGTCATGCTGACATTAAAATCAAGATTAAAACAGTAAACCCGGTTAAACAAATCATGAAATGATAATTTAGAAAATATTGCTAGTGGGTAGAGGTCTGTATTGGGCTAAAAATGAGGCCCGAGCCAACCTAAGCCTGATGTCTTTACGGCCCGACCCGAACCGGCCTGACAAGCTCTAGCCAAATTCTAGGCCCAAACCCAATAGAGCCCAATGGCTGCAATAACAAGCCAACAACACCGTACAGTGTAATAGAAAATAATGCCGTGTTCCTGCAGGAAAGCTGCTAGTGAAGCCAGGGGTGCTTGTGATCACAGACAGTCATCCTCTTTCTTTCAGTGTGTGTTTACATGGAGTATGTTTGCAAAATAGAGGAATGATTTATATTTCAATGTAATAACAATTTTTTGCGTAATGATCAGGACAGGCTAGCCAGCTAGCTTTAGTGCCGTTCTCCCTTCTGTTGAACATGATGTTAATAAGTTTATCGCTCCTGTGCTGTCTCGTATGGCTGGTTTGATTTGCTAGTTGAGCATAACAGTACACTACAAAACATGAAGCTTTGCGCCATTGTTGTCAATCGTTGTTAACAGCTGGCAGAGGTGTTGCTACACTACTTTTTGTAAACTTCCAGTTTGGCAGCAGGCCCGTACCCGATCTGACACAGACATAAAAATAGGCCCAATACCCGGCCCAATCACAGCATATTTTCTACTGGGAAATAATGAAAATAAAAACATAATCGAGAATAGAAAACCAGCACTCTCAAATTATACTTTTTAATCTATTTTATTTGCAGCTTTTTTTCATGCAGTAATTTGTTCAATAGAGTAAAACATTTGAGTGTGCTGGTTTTCTGTTCTGGATTGTATATTTCCGAACCGAACACCGAGTAATGTTTCTGTAGTTTTGAGATGAGCATTCTATTCTAGTCAACTATAATGCATGTAAATGGGAGCCTCATAACGTGGCGCTGTAATGGCGACATGTAGTCCAGCTGTCTCTCTTGTTCGTGTTTGTTAATTTGAATGTATTTTGTTGTGTCTGGCTTTTGTCTTTTGTTTTTTCATGCGCTGTGTGTCTGTTGTGGTGCGGGGAGGAGGGCTGGAGATTTTCCGGGGCACTCCTGCCGCTTGTTTTGATGATATTGGCGAATTGTCTCGCCGGGATTTTGTTTGTGGTCGTCACCATGGAGACGCATTCGCAACATATGCTCGGGAATGTCCGTTGGATCTGCAGCAGCAAAGTTTACCATCGCTCTTCACCGGAGTTGAAGATGTCGGGACTGATCAGAGAGTGCAGGCGGTCTTCAAAGGGCAACCATGGAAGGGAAGGAGAAGATGGTGCGGGGGAGGAGTGAGCCGACGAGTGGGAAGGCTGACGAAGTTCGGTGCTCCGCTTCGACAGTACAGAGACTGCAACACGGCGTGTATGGAGGAAATTTGTGGAGGCGGAGTTTGTGTGTTGGTCTGTTAAATGACACTGGACATCTCGAGACAGTGGGGGCTATTTTTAATCATGGCTGTATTCCAATTTAATTCACTTAATTTTATATTGTATGTCTTTATTTGGTGTGTTTGTTTGTGTGTTGTGGGTCTGCCCCACTGTCTATGTATTTTTTTGTTGTTGCTGGTGGCTACAACTGAAGTTCCCGAAAGGGAAAATAAAAGTTATTCTATTCTATGCTATTCTATTCTATAAGGGCACTTGGGACTCTCGATCTAAAGCTTGACCCTTCTATCTTGCATAGCCACGTCAATTAGTGCTGTAAATGAACATGTGTTTGCTTTAGTGTGCTATATAGTCAGGAAGACTGGCAATACGCTTTCTCGTACTCAGTCCCTAATGTATTTTCCAGTTTCCTGATTTTTTTTCTTGACCGTGGTTTTTCCTACGGCCATTCGTAGGAAAGGCCTCTAATTTGTCTTTCGTCTGAGAGGCCTCGCTGCTCTGGAGCCTGTTAAGAGTCGAGCGAAGCCTGTATGTGGAGCGTGCGTGGAATGGTTGAAAATCCAGGACATCCTCTTCACTTGCGAACCGCAGGCTTAGGAGCGGGGCTTATCGTGGGCCCGGGGGTCGGGAGGGCAGACGAGGTGGATGAACGTCACCCGGAGGCCTCCGACTGGCAGCGCGTCCGGTTTCGCCTCCGCGGCGGACCTCCTCCTTTTTCCGCGCAGGAGGAAGCAGAAAAGGAAAAGGATGCCTTTGTGAACCTGCGTAGACTGACACCTCAGCGATGTGGCTCAAATCGCTCGCTCACTCCAGAAAACTTTTAGCTAGCAATGTGGCCGCTCGCTCACCCGCTGCCTGTGCTCTGTTTTTAATGCTGAGGTTTAAACTGGAATGGGGAGGGGTTGGGCATTGAGGGCTTTGTGGGATGGGGGGGGGGGGGGGGGGGCGGCGGAGGAGGCTCAGAGACTGCTGCTTCCCGTCCTCTGGGTATTGATCGCCGGCATTTTCTATTAAGCAAGAGAACAATCTCCCTGTGCTTCTGCTCCTCTGCGGTGGGGAGAGCCAGCCGGAATGGACGCCGCCTTTCCAGCCACTAAATCAAACCCATTAAGTAAATTTCCCCTAATCAGCGCAGAGCAGGAAAAACCAGGGGTGGCGCGGGCCTACCATTGTGCCCGTGTGCAAAGCCAGGGCTGAGGGAGATCCGGGAGCGGCGCCGGCGGCAAAGTGCCCAGGGTCTCAGTGCCCATGCTGCCCGCTGACCCAAGCCGATGCGAACGACCTCTGAATCGGGCGTCACCCGGCCACAAATCAAGCCCTTTTTCCTTTGTGGCTTCCCAGAGCAGAGGAACTGCTTTTCCGCACCTGTCTCTCTTCTGTGTCAAAAGGTATGTTACCTGAAATGGCCAGACGTAAAGTACGTAAGAAAGTACGCAAGTCTGCCCGGTGTCAGGGCGATAATGGGACGTGAGTAGAACAGCAACGGCTATGGAAGGGCAGGGTTATCCAGAGAGAGCCGTTTGTTCAGACCAGGCTTCCTTACACTTTGTTATTCTCGTCTTAATGAGAGAAGGTGGGCCTTTTGACGCATCTGACATAACAATAACAAGGGAGATTGATTGTCTATTCCACCATTAGTGATTAATATGTCTCCTCTGTTCTCTTTCGCTGTCGGGCTCGGGCCAATCACGGAGCGCTCCGCCAGACTGGACACACGTGACTTCCTCCTTGGCTTTCTCAGACGCACACTTAGACAAGCGGCGATAACATCTGTGCTACAACGCCCAAGCCTCCGCTGCTCTCCTTGGGCTCTGCGCCGCTAATCGGCAGACAAATCACAACAAAGCGTTTGCATGTGCAATGAGGAAACGCATCACTGTGGTCTGACTCTGACAGTGAGGGAGAGAGACTGTGAGAGTGAGAGAGAGAGAGAGAGAGAGAGAGAGAGAGAGAGAGAGAGAAAGGGAGGGAGGGAGAGACAGAGCGAGAGGGAGAGAGAGAGAGAGAGACAGAACAGGAGGGAGAGAGAGAGACAGAGCGGGAGGGAGAGGGTACCGAGAGAGAACAGAGTGTTCTCTTCTCAGGCACGGCTGATGGGACATACCAAAAGGAGGACAGGCAGAGGTGGCAGAGACGGCGCAGGACCCGATTGCAAAGCCCGCTTCTGCCCGAATGAAATGGCCCAAGCCTTTTTCACAAACAAGCCTTCAGATCTGCGCATAGGCACAGGGTCTGAGAGGTCAAACTCGGTGTTCTTTCACACCCCGATCAAGGTGACGCGTCGGGGAGAGGAAAGGAAGGAGGAAACCGTGTCGGCAGCAAACAGCGGCGGTCTATCGCAGTGAGAGCTCTGATGCTGGGGGCCGGGGGCGAGAGGGAGAGGGGAGTCCTCACACACACACACACACACACACATATGCATGCATTCACTCGTTCAGACGTACATACCTGCACACACAAACACACATGCACACCCAAATGTACGCACATACACCGGCACACGTACGTGCATGCACAAACGCGTGCAGACACACCCAGAAGGAAGAAAGGAAGACCAGGACCACAAACCTAATGCTTCAAGCTTGTCTGGTGAGATAAAGGGTCCAGACTGTTATTTGAGTGACTGGCCAAGCATGTAAAACTGACCGGGTTAATATATGAAAAAATATAAAGCTGCCCTTTGTTCTTTGACCTTAAAAATTCATCCAGTAAAACCAGTTCACATTCTGAGTCATCCACCACTCCCCTGTCCAGAGTTCTAACTGAAATATTACTGGTCACAATTCATCTAGTCCAAGAGCCTGATTTAGCATGTGTAAAACCTTTTAGCACATGCAAAACCAATAGCATGACCATTGATTGGTCATGGTATTTGTTTTGCACCAATCATGGTTGTGTTATTAGTTGTGTGTGTGATAAAACATTTTGCACATGGTAAAGGTCTTAGTAAATCAGCCCCAAAGTGAAGCCGTGGAGGACGCCTCTCTTGCACGACCCTCCCAGTGTGGTCTGGTCATTCTCCGGTCTGGGTTGCGCCAGGTACTGACCGCCGTGAACGTGTTCCTCAGGGGGCTGAGTACACCTACCTCCTGATTTCCAGGGAGAGCTGTAAGCTCCTTTTTCTCTGACCTCATTAGCTTGACGCTTGATACAAAACTATAGCCTTTACATGACTGTCCTGGAAAACGCCCACCTGCTTACAATTGGGAGCCTGTACTTTTTAATCGTTCTTCGTACAATATTAGGCAGAAACATTTAACTTTAAGTATAAAAAAAACACTGTCACAGGAACATACTGCGGTGTTCTTTGGGAATTGAAACTGTCACATCCCGTGGATTATTTAGCTTCAGCTGCCGCTGAAACTGGTTTGCAGCATCGAGACTGTGCGTCACATGGAATATTTTGCATAAAGAATTTCCGAAAATAGACTTGGCGATGTGCACAGAGGGGAGTGCAAAATCGGACTGTTTCTGACAGCAATTAAGAGTGTTCCAGTCCCCCTAACGGGAAAGCCATTACCGGCTGCTATGTGCGTCGCATGCATGCGAACATCTTACCCCGGCATACGGTGACATTTTACTTTTGGGCTCAGGTTTAAGGGAGCGTAATGGGGGGAAATGCTCTAATGACCGAGTCGTTTGTTTTCATGATTTGGCATTTCTGTTAGGTTCAAGTTTAAGGCTATAATGCACTATGAGGCACTCCTGGGGAGGTTTGCCATGCTGTAATGACCCTAATCCTTCCGAGCAGGAACTGCTCCTATGCACGGACCATAATTTGTTTTCCTTCGATCGGGAGGGGCCCAGGCTCACATAGGTAAGCCTGCGGCTGAAGCCATTGATTAGGGTCATTAGGGGAGAAATGTGTTTCTCATTTCAAACAGTATAAGAGCGAGAAGGGGGGATGGAGCTGAGGAGGAGAGGGCAGTGGGGGGGGGGGGGGGGCGGGGGAGAGAAGGGAGACAGCAAGGCTGCTCTCGAAGCCCCATGCGGGAAGGAGTGGCGGTAACTGTAATTACCTGATTAAAGAAACAGAACGCGGTGAATATAGCGGGGCTCGCCGTTGCCTATTACGCTAGTCTGTGTGGAATCCCGCCGTGCTGGCTTTGGGTCCGTCTCAGCCCAGACTGGCTGGACGCCGAGCTCCAACCGTCTTTCCGTAATGTGCACGCTGCGTCCGGGGTCGTGGTGTGAAAGAACCCCCGGTAATTAGGCAGCCAGGCGGGTCTCCTGCTGGGCGGGACCTTTCCTGGAGGGGCCGGCTGAAAAATGCACCGTCAGCCACAGCGCGCCGCTTACTGTAAACACGTTTGTGTTTCCTTGTTCCAGCAATTCCTTTCAGGTGCTGGCCCGATGGACAGAGTTGGCGGTAGAACAAGAGGGCCCCGCTCGGGGGCCCGATCGACCGCCATAAAGGACCAGACGAGCGAATTTCAGCAACTCTTGAAAGAGGAACGGAAGCAAAAAAAAATCTTTAAAAGCCGATATGCTTTGGCCGCAAGCCTTTGCAAGGTCAATGTTTTGCGCTTCGCCTGAAGAAAACGGCGAGATCCGAGAGAGCGCTGTGTTTCCGTTATGACGGACTGAAGCGCGATTGATTTTGACTGCAACACAAGACTTGTTTTAATGGCCAGATCTCTTGAACACATGGCTTATTGGATGACCTCACGAACAAGCTGTTCAATCTGCGAGCTCAGCATGAATATTCATGGCCAGCCGCATTTTGACTTTGTCGCAGGCTGAGAAGGAAAACAAACACTGTCGGCCTGTCTTTTACCAAGCTAGCTCCAGCAGAACCCGTCCCCGGGGACCGACACAAGGGGTCAGCAATACATGGTCACAAGGTGCCGTTTCCTTCATTAAGTCGAATTGCGTAGCGAGTGTGTTGGAGAGCATGGGGATAGCGGGCGGCGCAGCCAAGTGCTCGCAAATCGCTCCTCCTCTCAAGGCCTCTCACTGAACACGGCTCACTGCAGCGACCACATCAAGCACAAAATGTGCTTCCAATAATGTGACGTAAGCAGAGAGCTGGCCAGCACTTATCTAGGATTTAGATACAAAACGAGGATCTTTATCCTTTAAAGTGAGAGGTTAGAGGTAGGCACCACAGAAACTGATGTCGGAAGTCGTACGGTTCTTCAGTCGAAACCCAGAACTGGAGCATTAGCTCATGTCAGATTGAAACGAAATCTGTGCACTATGACGATACATTTGAAATGAGCGCTTGAGGGCGAGTTTGAATTCAAGGTCTATTAATCTCTTGACTATTCATCCTTTTAGTATTTATTTTTTCAAATAAGCCATTTTAATAACCTATAAATGCAAGGCCATTTAATTATTTTAACATGTGTAATATGTTTTTGATGTCTTCATTCATGTGTATATTTTAATCGATATTGCATTTCAAATTGCCTACCAACAATGCCATTTTAACAATGCTTGTTTTGGATAAATAATTTAAAATGTACATCCATTATTATTATTATTATTATTATTATTATTGTATAGGAATAAATTGTATATTAAGTTAGAAAATATGTTAATTACATTTGTTAATTCAAAATGTTAATTACATTTTACATGAACAAATTAAAATTACATTTCCATCAGGGATGATAACAACAGCAGAACTGTTGGTACAAAATTACAATTTTTAATAAGTGCTGTCAGTCTCAATCATTTTCTTAGGGGCTAAGAGCTTCACGGCAGCCTACAGGAAAAGTTCTTTGTCAGCAAGTTAGCAAACAGACAGACATGGTGGCAGAAGTGCGGCGTGGTGGCACACTATGTTTGAATGTGCGCTTATTCCTCAGCCTGCTCCAACCAGGACGCTCCGGGGTCCTAAGCCGGCTGTTCCGGGTGAAGGATTAACCACACAGCATCCATTCACAACGCGCAGTGTCGTTTATCACACAGAGAGAGGGCTGGAAGGGGGGGGTAACGCTTATTTTGCGAAAATGACTTGTGGAAACTTCAGGGAAGAAAAGTTCCTGGCTCGCAGTTCAGCTCAGAGCGGTCTCGATTTTCCACCTCTGGTCCCGTTCAGGAAGCCATTCTTTAACGCGGGAGCTGGGGAACGCACGGGACGCGACTCAATGGCCCGTGAAAACAACCCACCCGGAGGGGAGCTCTGCAGTCAGGTACAGCCTGTTGGGAGGGGCCACGGCTGCGCCACGCCCGCCAGAGACACGGTACATTCTGTTCCCGGCAATGCTCTCTGTAGGCCCTGTGTGTGCGTCTGTGTGCATGTGTGTGCGTGTGTGTGCTGTGGCTCTGGCTGTGTGTGTGTGTGTGTGTGTGTGTGTGTGTGTGTGCTTGTGTGTTTGTGTGTGCTGTGGCTCTGGCTGCTGTTTCAGTGCAAGTCTTCGCAGGCGAGTGTGTGTTTTGCGTGGGCATGTGAAAGGGGGCAGGGAGGAAAGGGGCGGGGCCACAACGGTTTTACATGACGCTAGAGTGTGTGTGTGTGTGTTGGGGGGGGGGGGGGGGGGGTACAGGGTGGGATTAGGAGGAGGGGTTTTGGAAGTTGTTTTCCAAAGGAGGTCGAAAGCACAGCAGAGCTCCGAGAGAACACGGGCACATGTTGGTCACCCGCTAATGGGAACATACCAGCAGCACAGCGCCGGCTTTGCAGGGGCAAAAATCACAGGCCCCCCATGTCAGAGTCCTGCAGATATATCCACCCACCCAAATCGGTACACTGCTAACATGACTGAGATAGCTCCAGAGAAAGATGGGGAGGGCAGAGGGCCGCTGACCATCGATCGCACCTAACGTTGCTAACAATAGCACAAAGGATGGAACCGGATTGGACGGCGCCAGACTCGGCTCACGTTATGGGACGCCGTTTCGGTTCGCGAGCGTTTCAGTATAAGACTCGCCTGCAGTTCCCTCATGTGATAATATGCAATAATATGTGTGGGATAATATGCGCCTGAAAAAGGTGAGAGCTGTTGGGGGTCACAATACCCGCACCCCCCCACCTCCCACCCCCCACAGACACACAACCCCCAATGTGAGAAGAGGCCGCGATAAACAAGGAGGGCGTTGAAGATCTAATCGAGCCAGCTGTTGAATGGGGGTGGGGGGGGGGGGGGGGGTGGTTGGTGTTTGGGGCCTGGCGAGGAGCCAGGCGACTGCCGTTTCTCACAGATAAGAGCAGACATGAGTGTTGACATCCAGGTGACTGTCCCACTGCTGTTGGTCCTGTTTATCAGGCAGACCCAGGGTTGAGAGCGCTCAAGGTTCCTAACATCCCTCAGAATGAGACTACCACGTGCGGCTTCCTACACGGCCAAAAGTTTGTGTTAAATCACTTTTAACTCTAACAGAGCTCATATTGACACCGCTGTAGTGGATTCAATGCTGTGTACGCGGGTCTGCTCTTGTCAGTCCCCTGGAATTGTATGTGGCCAACATTTCTTCATCAGTCGGCAAATTCACAAAGTATTTGTTTTGAACAGCAGGCAGCAACAGGTAAACAATGGGTAGCACCAATAATAATTAAAACAAGCTTTAATCAAATTCTCAATTTATCTAGCGACGATTTATGATTGACTTCATTTGTAAGAACAGCTGTCTTTGCAATGCTTGACAAAAGGTAAAAAAGCAGACAAAATGCTCCCGGAAAAAGCACACCAGCCACTCAGCCCCCCTCAGGATCCCCTGTTTCTCTCTCTGCCAAAACCTCCTGGGATTATACGTCTATTTCGATTGCGAGACCTTGTTATGGCAAACAGGTCGGGGCAAATGACAGTAAGCAGTTAACTGAAAGTGACAGAGACCTGTTTTCCACCCTTCAGTGAGATTGGCTGAACTCCCCTGGTTGGCTGTTCAAGACCTCTGGACAGTCATCCTTGGACGGAGGCGGAAAGAGCGCAGGCTTGGGTAGAATTTTCTGTAGAAACCACAGTTCCACCCCCACGGCCCCACCCTCCGCCCTTTCAGAACAGTGGCAGTACAGTTGGACTGAAATGGGTTAAAATAAAGCCTAAAGCAGTGGTCCCCAACCCTGTTCTTGGAGATCTACCGACCTGTAGGTTTTCACTCCAACCCAAACAAAGCGCACCTCATTCAACAACTAGAGATCTTGTTGAGCTGCTAATTATTAGAATCAGGTGTGCAAAATTGGGGTAGAAATGAAAACCTACAAGGACGTTAGATCTCCAGGAACAGGGTTGGGGACCACTGGCCTAAAGCAAGGGGCTTTTTCCATACTTCATCCACTGGGATGCAACCAAACCTCTCGCAATGTGTGACACTTGTTGCTTTGCAGCCAATCCACCCCGTTGCTTTGCACGCCGCAGTTATGGCAAGCTACTCTGCCTTCACTTAATGACATCTGCCCAAACCTGATTAAGATTCTTTACCTCTCTCTCCGCCTTTCTCTCTCTCAACATAGCAACCAATTAAGCAAAGAGGACATAAATCTGTTTATTAACAGGGCTCACAAAAAGACACCAAAGCTTTACGGCCTGTTAAGGAAACGGCGTCCATGTCTCTCAGTGTGATCTCCAAACTCTCCCGATAGACGGGAGTAATAAGAGCTGTGCTCCCCGAGATGAAACAGTGTTTGGAATAGATGAAAAGATGGCAACTCTCTTCTCCCTCTTCCCTTTCTCCTGATCAACATTAGCTCCTTCAGGCAGCAGTGTTAATTACCGCGCTGGTTCGTGCGGGGGCTGAGGATCGGGACGGCGATCCGGACGGCGTGGCGGGAGGGTGGCAAGCTTCTCCCGGCAGTCAATGCCATGCCCTCACTTCCTCCTCCAAGAAAAAGGGTTAAAGCACGGATACCGAAAGCGACGTCCCGTGAGCAACAGCATCCGAGATCAAGTGGGAGTCGTTGGCTGTGCCTCCACATCTGCAACGGACTCGGCACAGCAAAGAGAACAAGAGAAGCCCCTTCAGCTGCCCTCCACTGCTGAGGTGTGGTTGAGTGCCTGAGCCAGTCAGCTTTATGAAGTGTTGATAAATGGCTGCCTGCAAAACAGTGGGGTCCTACCATCTCATTATAGCCTGTCCCTCCACACAATGCCCCTTCCCTTTGGCGCCCCAAGCTCTGAACGATGTAAGCCAAAAATATCCTTCCCCCGACCAGCAGCATCTGCCCAAACGCCTCTGCACCTCCCACTCCGGATGGTCTAGACCCCCCTCCTCCTTCGAAAAGACAGTAGTTCAGAAACAGTTATTTTGCTGAAGCTATTTTTCCTTGCCAGGATTTCACAAGAACGGCCACAGAGTAGAGAAGGGCTTTTGGCTCCCCTGTCGCTGGCTAACTGATCAGAGGGAACTGCCAGTTGTCCGGTCCCCGGCCTAAAAACATTGTCCTGCATTTTGCGGCCAGCTCCGAGAGGCTTGGAATTCCATTCACGTCCGCGTCGCTCCCCCATTTTTTTAAAACTCGACGCTTGGTGCCTTGCCATCATTTTGGCTCCAGCTAAAAGGCCCCGGTCTTCTGTGCAGACAACGGAACTCGGCGTCTTGCACGCCCCCTTCCCTGCCCCTTCGGGACATGTGAAACCCACCCCCCCCCCCCCCCACACACACACACAAGCTCTTACAGAGTTTTTGCAGGGTAGAGCACGAGGACTACTCCGAGGCATGTTCCCAAACATCTGTCCTGCGATTGAATGTTCCGCTTGGCCGACACAAAACATTTCCTTTTCTGGCGTCGGCTAATGCGTTCGGACTTAGGCCAGGATTACTTTTTAATTACGGGGCCCGGTTTCTCACAGCTGGTCTGCAGAACTGCACTGTAAGTGCTGCAGTGAAGAGAAAGAGATCCCCAGAGCAACGGGGGGAAAGGGAACAGACACTATCTCCAGGACGGCCTTCTTGGCAAAAGCAAGCCACCAGGCCAAAGGTTGCCTGGCAGCCGTTCCACTAGGAGCCTATTGTGCAGATTGATAGTGGAGTACTGTGTAGATCTGCACTGACTTCATTCAGTTGGACAGAAATTGGTAAAAGAAGAAGGACTAAGAGCTAAAGCTACGCAGGGACTTTCTTACTTCTGGGACTGCAGGCCCCGGAAAAACTAAGATGAATGAATAAGCTCACGGATATTCAGCCTTATTGTGAACAAACTGCAAAACAAGACGAACGTTTTGACAACAATTGTGTGGTTTGACTAATGTAGACATGGAAACGTCGAAACGTTTTGTCTGCAGGTTTTTTAGAATAAAGCTGAATATCCGTGAGCTCCACACTTATTCCTTCATCTTAGTTTATCGTCCCATTTGACAGATGTGTGATGATCTCCTTTTTGACCCCCCCCCCCCCCCCCCCCCCGGAAAAACTAACTCAGGTGCGGACGGGGCTGAAGCCTCCTAACAAAATTCCATGTCACGGACTTGAACTCCGGGAATTTGCTTCTCTGGTTTCTGACTCTGGCCTGGTCAGCACTGTCACCATTAATATCAGGGCCTTCTGTACCAGACTGCAAGTGCATTATTTAAAAAAAAAAAACACACAGATGGAGGAGAGGGGGGGGGGGTGCATATTTCCACAGCAGCTTGGCTGGGAATCAGACCCTATTTGGGGAATATTTGGCATGTGATCAGGGGGAGTGCAGAGATTTCCCTGCAGAGATGGCTATATGTTATGGAGGGGAGGCATTCTCCTCTGACAGCTGCCCCCGGCTTCTCCTGGATATGTGTACATGGGAGGAAGATAGAAAATGGTTGGACTTACTGTACTAGTGTCCTGTTCTCAACGTCTGGTTAATGATTTCCCCAGATCTCTGCTGGCTGGGACTGCAGGCCGCCGCCTGTGAGGAACACACAGAGGATTGTTCAGGGAAGGGAAGAGGCAGGGAGAGAAGAATATACCGCATGGAAAGCAAACATGAAACATGGCGGCACAAAGGGGAACGTTCACCCCAGTCTTCCTGAGAGCTGCTCGGTCTCCCGATGGCTCAGCAGTAAAATCTCCTGCTTCCCCACACCAACCCCCAAATAAACAGCCCTTTTTACGATCCAAACATTTAAGGCATCTGCAGGGCAAGCATTTCTGCGATCCTTGCGCTCGCACTCGTACCCTTTTTGTGACTACAGAATGGAGTTTATCGCAAATGTTGCCCAGAAAACACCCTCTGTTCGGTACCAGCCTCCTCTTTGATACGGTGCCCGCCATCTGGTACATTCCAAATCCAATCTCAAATGCATCTTAACGAGCTTGTTTTCGATCTACGGCCCTCTCTGGTAATTTTTAAGTGCTACTGCCTATGACCTTTCCACGGTTTTTTTTTTCTTCTCTTCAACTACAAGCCCCTGAAAGTAGCTTTGTGGCCACGCAAGGCTGCTCCTGGTGACTGAAACACAACACGGGGCTCAGAAACAGACGCTCCTGCATGCTTACTTGGTGACCGCAAGCCGGGTGAGACTGACCAGCCCCTCGATCTTAGCTGACAAGGCTAATCTTATTATGTAATCAGCTCTGAACGGACCTTTTGTTGTTTTTTGCATAATTTTCTCCTTTCTTTGTGGGGTGGGGGGGGGGGGGGATGAGGGGGGTAACACAATTAAACGTTTCCTTTCCGCAGGGTCTGTGCAAGTCCAGGCTCGCTGGAAGAGGGAGCTGTTAATGTAATTATGTTCCCCTATGAGGAAGCGGGGGGGGGGCGGGGGGGGACCACGGGTCAAGATGGTACACAAGAGGAGAATCCTTGTTAATGCCACGTACAAACAGAGGGGCACGGGGCGGTCTCTGGACACGCCTAATTTGCGCCTGAGCAAGCGGGGGTCAGCGGGCAGAGGAGGCCCTAGCGGCTTGCAGACGAGGTGACGCGCATGGTGGTTGCGGTGGGCCGGGTCAGGGGTCAAGGTGAGAAATCTGGAGCAGTACGGTTTCTCTGGCCTTGAGGATCCAGAAAAAATGAATATCTCCCACTCCTCTCTGGCAGAACTTTTAAGCATATGGGGGGGGGAGGGGGGGGGGGGGGGGTTTGCTGGCCCAGATTATACAGTTTCTCTTGGCCCACACCACAGACAGCCCCCACCCCCCCCCACACACACCAATGGCAAAACTTATGACAACGGGCTGAAAACAGATAATACAAAGTATATTAAACTAGTAATATGTAAGCCTAATAAAAACAGCACACTGACAGAATATCCATATACAGACTTTAACTGCCAGGGACACATCAGTCAGCAGCTCTATAGATTGCCTTGTACTCCCCCCGCCACAGAATGAAACCATATTTTTCATCCAAATCTTTCATCTTCACGCATGTTTTTGGAGCAACTTTATCGCTCTGTGCACTTCACGCCATATTAGGTTAAATCAAACAGGCTGCCTTTAATATTATTTAATCTATATTTGTTTTACTGGTTGGTCTTAGAGGAGATTTTTATTTAGCCAGGCTCTGAAGCAATTTCTTGGTGCTTTATTTTTAGGAACTTGGTCAGTGCCAACCCTGTTAGGCTGGTGAGTGCGCAGTGAATGAGTCTCTTTGTGTCTTGTCACAGAAATCCTGCCGGCAAATTATCTCAGCGGACAATGATTAGATTGAATGTTCTGCCTTGGCAGGCATCATAAAAAAGCAAAAAAAGGAGACGTGAACACAAAAAAAAAATCTGGGACATTTTCCTGAAATAATAATGAGGACAATCCTCAAATAAAAGATGGCAAAAAGCCTCCCGATGGATCCCGTTAGCAGCTTTCCACATTCCTGAACTTGGTGAATCTGCGCTCCACCGGGAGAGTGAAGCGAGGAAGGATCTGAAACTCCTTCCACAAAACTGAATCCCGGCACAGAACACCTTAGAGGCGAGCTTTGGGGCCCTTTTCTCCCGTATTGGTAATGTTTGCCTGCTGTATGGTGAATGCATTTTTTACATTTATTTCACGTTGAAAAGGAAACGTCCCGTCGGCCGGACGCTGGAGCAGAACCTGGGAGAGGGGGCGCGAGGGAGTGCTCCTTTTCCAGCGACTGTGTTTGCTTTATCGTTTTTTTGGCTCCACTTTGAGGCTGCCCTGGAGGCAGCTGCCACAGCCTCTGGCCACCAGCGGAACCCCTTACGCCGCGTTCTCACAGCGAGCAACTTACTAGGCTGGGGGCGGGGCAAGAGCTTCCCGTTGTGTCATCCAAGTCAGCTCGTTACAGCTACAATTTTTTGATGAAGAGAAACAATGGCAGTAGCCTACATATAAGAAAGACATATTTGCGATGCAGCCTATTCTTTATAGTTATGTCATGACACTGATAATTATGTGTTCTCGCTAGCTAGCGATAGGCTATATCTATCTTCGTTGCGAGCTGGCGATCTTTATCTATCTATTATTCGGTTTTACAGTAAATGCTACTAGTAAATTTGGAGTGTAAGGGCATGTTAGACTGGAAAGCTGAACCAACATCATGCTGAACTGTATACAAATAAAGAAGCTATACCGTCTTTCATCATCAAAACCGATTCAAGACCCTTTTATTTCTCGAACGTAATTGCAAGTACCGGCGGTTTTATACATAAATCTATCTATCTAGTTAGATTTATGTATAAAACTCAAACACGTAGTTTGGGCTCAATGTCATATTGGTAAAACAAGCCACATATATCCTTTAAGGTTATGTTATGACACTGATAATTATACAATGACAATATATAAAATTATTCACTGTTTTTACCGCTGCTAACCCTATTTCGCCTATAGTTTGATAGGCAATATTACGTAGCTAGGTTACGGAACAATTATTCAGGAAATGGCTTCGTGTCGGTTGGAGAAATATGAAACGCGGAATTCTGATTGGCTATTACAGCCGATGTCGGCCAAAAAGTTAAAATGTGGGCAACATTTATCGGCCGATTTTGGTCGCTCAGTTTTCTAGTTGCTCAGGTCGCTGAAAGTCGCTCAGCTTCATAGAGAATTAATGGACTTCCGGCAACTGGGCGACCAAAGTTGCTCGCTGTGAGAATGCGGCGTTAAGTTTTAGTACTATTTCTTTGGAGATGCCAGAAGAAGGGGTTCCCCTCCCCCACCCCATAGCTTACCATGTGCTTTCTTGGCTGTAATGACAAAAAGGTATGCATTCTGAATCCTCCTCAGTTGTCAGATAGGTAAACTTCTCATTGGCAGACTCAATAACGGTAACCTATCTTCCTACAGCTGTTGCATTAGTTTTATTTTTAACACAGTACATTTCAGCCCTATATATGGATACATCTAAGTTGTCACATATGAACATGCACACACAGTGTATCTACAGTGTGTGCATATATATATAATATTACATATATCATATGGCCTTGAGGATCCAGAAAAAATTATGGGGGGTGAGGGGGTTTGCTGGCCAGATTATACAGTTTCTCTTGGCCCACAACACAGACAGCCCCCCCCCCCCCCCCCCCCCCCCCACACACACATCAATGGCAAAACCTGTGATACATCTACTGTTGTCATATGTATTATAGATATACTGAATACATATATGTAATATTGCATATATGTATACAGTATATCTATAATACATATACAGTATATATATATATATATATATATACACTTATTTTACATATATATCTGGTTGTTTTTATATGCAGCAAAATATATAGTGTCTAAAGTCCCTCTTTTATTTTGAATTGAGCTTTAATCTAGGCTCATGCATAATAGTTTCACTTGTATAACTACATGTGCTTAATTGATTCTGTCTGACTCATTGTGTTCTCGAACACATTAACTTCCTCCCTATTCAAATAGACGGCGTCCTATATCGATTGTATACAAGAGTGAGCCACCCTTGGATTAAGACCAGAACAAATAAACTGGAGTAATGAATGTGGGCATGTTGCTGTGTGTCTGTGTTTACGTGTTTACATGTTTTCCGTTACATTTGTGCTTCGGCCAGCTTGTTTAAGAGCTTGCGCGTTTACAGAATGCTCCCACATGCTATATTGTGACTGCTAATTTATGCGACTTTAATTGTTGTACAGGTTATGTTGTATGAATTCATGTTGTTTAAAAAATCCTGTCTGCAATGTCTCAGTGGGAGCCACTTAAGAAGCCAGGCCAAATACGGGTACAGCCAGAGAAAGCCCTCGGTAGGGGTCACACTTCCCTGTTTGGGGCTTTCAGAGGGGAAGCTCCCTTCCTATATCACAGTCCTTAAAGGAGAAGTACAATTAAACTATATTTCAAAGTTGTTTTTTTTTCAATGTTGTTGTCTCATTCCATTATAGACAGGGAGAACACTGATTTCACGGGTCTACAGCTTCCATCATGAGGAAAACCCCACGACTGCAGTTAAGCAGCATGTAGCCAAATGCACACACACACACACACACACACACACACCCACACCCACACACACCATTTAACACCACGTAAACACACAAATGCACACTCAGGTAGAAGTAGGTAGATGTTTCACTGCCTTCACCAAAACTGTCCAAAAAAATCTGGGATTGATCGAGGAGGATTTTCTTTGGAGTTGGAATGGAATGAACTTCTGCAAGTTTCTCTGGATTCACTCTTGGATCTCAGTTTAACAAATTAAAAGAAAGAGCTGGATCAGTTCCCTGCTTGCCCTGCAGACACTAAACAGTCCAAGCCCCCATTTCTGTCGTCGTACATACTGTACTGTACTGTTTAAGGATGTGAGTGTTTACTTACTCACAGTGTAAAGGAAAACCTGTTCATTTCTACAGTAAATACCAGCTTTAAATGGAAGGTATTACTCCACCCCTAAAAGCAAATGATAACTTTATTGATGTTACCTGATACACCAATATACGGTTAGTATTTGTGAATGGACACACCTGACTACATGATACCTTTTCATTTTAAAACAAAGCTGAAAATTCATTACAGGTATAGGAGTTTGCTTTTTGAGAGTGAGTTCCATTCACGCCCTTGAGAAAGACAAGAGCCAAAATATCAGGTGGAAAAGATAGCAATCTGTCTGTA